>JAWXCT010000043.1:0-52530 GCA_034509035.1 Saxispiralis lemnorum
TGTTGGGGGGTGTGAAGAGGGTTAGGGGTGTGCCGGAGGAGGTGGAGGGGGGTGAGGGCTGGGCGGATGAAGAGACGTTTTGAGGAGAGAGGAAAGGGGACATACCATGCATGGGGCGGTTTCCTCTGTCAATGACGCTCGGTGGATTGGAGGAGTACACGAAGACAGATGGGATGAGGCGTTTGGGGGGAGGAGTGCTTTTGGGAACGGGCAGGCGTGTCGGCGCTGTCTTCTGTCGTTTGTCTTTGGTTCTTGCCGCGTCCCGATGGCGGACTTCCGTGTGTACTGTAGGTAACTTTCACGAGGCGGATGACGCGAGCTTTCAAAAATCAATCAGCATGTTCAGAGTTTCAGTTTCCCATGCCCGCCACCACTGATCAACGAAAGCGACTGGGTACATCCCTGCCTCACTGAAGGGCTCAACACGATCAAACACCTCATCTCCGAAACTTCTCCACCCACAAACTTCCGTGATGCCGGCTCCCTTTCTGCGTCGGGCATCTGATGCTGCGTGCCTCAAACAACGGGGTCGCAAACGACTGAAGAAGACCAAAGAACGACTGCGCATAAATAGCAATCTGATCAGAGGCAGAGACACTTGGCGACCTGAGTGCCTTCTCCGCCCCTCATGTACTGCTGCAGCTCCTGCAGAGGCGTTGCGGGCGCTTATTCGCGAATGTTCTGGGGGGCAGGCTTCGATTTCCTTCAGACCAAGGTGGGGGGGTCGTTTCGGTGGATGATTATTCAATTGCGGTACCCCAGAGCACCGCTCGCTCTATCTCGCACTTCCTTCTCGCTGTGGAGCCGCTGAGAGCCCGGTGTCTCCATATGCCGACTCTTTTCGATCGTGAGAAGGAAGTGCATTGCTTGCTCCCACACGATCGCTCGGGAACGTTGACAATTCGGTCTCAGCTGTCATCGTCCATGACACAGCGGCGTAGATGGGACAGCCATGCCGGAGAGGCGTGAGGCACAGCAGCTTGCGAATAATCGAATCTTTGTAGGATCGAAGACGCCGCACTTTGAAACAATCTACCGACGCGTTTTTCAGACCGAGACTGTGGCAAAAGAGTAGTACTATGCTTTCGGACAGGTATAAGCGAGTGAACATTGTGAGAGCGGAACCTACCTACCTGTACGCCTTCCGTTGCACCTCTGAGAAAGCGCAGTGATGACTCCTTTGCGAACGACCGTGCGGGTCTCGAACATGTTAATCTTCTTCCCAAAAAGGGAATGCATCCTGAATCCCTGCTGCGACGCCGTCCGCTCCGAATTAGAGAAACAAGGGATTGTGTAAGTCGCGGCCGGAATTTCCTAACCAAGTTACACAGCTGATTTTACAGCCAATGCGACCTCAACCGCCCCGCCGCGCGCGCAGTCAAGCACGTCGATTTCGCCTATTTCGGCGCCATGATGGTCTCTGGCGCCCCAATCGACATATTCCGCACCGGCCGCAGAGGGTGATCGAGTCGCTCCTTGTTGGATTCTCGACGGGGGACGGTTTGGTGTGCGGAGCGGGTGACGTCGAGCCCATCGTGAGGTTTCACGGTGACATTTGGCGGCGCCTCCGGGGCGGTGCGTCGAGCGATGTCCAGCTTCGGTATACTGCAGGCATGCGTGGCTATTGCACAGGCCCGCTTGAACAGGTTCAGAGTTCTGGAGAGCAAAGCCGGTCCTGCAGTTTATGACATGCTGCGAATGCGCCGCAAGTCCGTCTCGGTCGCAATGGTGTTCGCATTGATGGAATACGCGCACGATCTGAATGTCCCCTCCGAGATCAGGGAGTATCCGGCCATCTCCAGCGCGGTCAATAGCGCCATCGACGTGATTCTGATGCACAACGACATCCTTTTGTACACTAAGGAAGAATCCGGAGGCGTGCCGCACAACCTGATCGCGGCCGCACGTATGCATGGCCCATCGCCCCAAGACACCATCGATGGTGTGGCGAGGCTACTTCGTGCCTCTTTCGAGGCCCTCGAACGTGGGTAAGAGCAGTTGCCGCGCTTCAGGGACGGAGCGGACGAACAATTTTCTGCGTACGTCAAAGGGCTTTTCGACACCGTCAAGCCGAATCGGTACTGGAGTCTCGCCTGCAACAGGTTTGTTAGCGGGTCGCAGAAGGCGAGGCTCAGCAGCGTGGGCACGATGGAGCTTCTTACGTATCCGCCCTATTTGAAACGTCAGTAGAAACAAGCGTCTTGTGACTTGCGTGGATCATGATTCAGTTCCGGAAAGGGGTACTCGCTGAATTGAACAGACGTTTTAGCGGAGGACACCAATGGATCGCTAGGCAGTCGGTTGGTGAAGCTGCAGAACAAAGACAAGGGACGACATGATGAGTCATGTCATAGGACCGGGTTGCGGGAGGAAGGATAGTTTGCACAGCTTTGCAAACATCTCCTCGAGGCTGGAGATTCTTGAGGTCTGTTTGACTTGGCCGCCCTTCGACACGTGGGGTTTATTCGTCTTGACTGTCAGAGAAAGATTTCGGCCACCCTTTCAGAATTGTGTGTGATGAAGCTGCCTTAATAAGGACTTAGCCAGTGCCCCGGTGTATCTTGTAGCGGAGAAGCTGGCACGACTCCTCGAGATTATGCAGATCAACCTCCGAGGCTCTCCATATCGAAGATGAGATAGGAGCTGCCAGAGCACAAGCCGAATGGCAGCGACTCTAAATCGGCCACGTTGTTACTTTCCATTCGTGCAGGTCAGCAGTTGTCTGCCCATCGATATTGTCCGGATGCTGAAGAAATGGATCGGTCGTCCATGGCATGACGCAATGACATTGTACCCCGTACCTCCACCTGTCTTGTCTCAGATAAAGGGGAGCAGCTGCAGGGCAGACGCGGCTGGGGTCCTCGTGAGATATGTGGCGCTTGTGGTGGTGTGTGAATATGCGAAGAGGGGTGTGAGGTATGACTCTCAAGCACTGCAAACTAATCTCCAACCAATCCCAGGGATTTGGGTAGCTCTGCTCATGATCGTCTCCCCCGCCATGCAGTCCAGCGGCATGAATGAACAAGAGTGCAGCACTCGACCACGCACCTGGAATGATGGCAAGGGGAGGCGATTTGCGGCGTGCAGCTTCTGAGGTGTCGTCTTTGCACCTTCCTTGTTTGTCGACTGATCCGACGATTCGAGTGATCATGTTGCACGCAGGGTATCACGACCAGGCGCCCTCAAGGGGACAATATGCAATGCATGTAGGACAGCACCTGCGAAGACTCGCCAGTGCTTGGCGCATGTGCTATGGGGATTGTTGCGTGCCGCCAGTCGCGCGTAGCGCGGCCTCGCACAGCAAAGTCGGGTCCATCGTTATCCAGGCCTGGCTACGGCGCCTCTCCGTGCTCGGCGTAGTCAGCCGACACCGGCGTTGAGGCGGCCGCGGAGAAGATTGTTCCTTCCATCGAAGGCCGGCAGAAGACAGGTTGCCGGCCGCGTGTGACACTCCGCCAATCAGAGGCACACCGACCAGCCTTCCACCGATCTCCGGCGGGCCGCGCGCCGATGCGTGTCGGTACTGCTGAGGCAGCTGGTTGGTCGTGTCGGTTTGCTGGACAAGGCAGGGCGCCGTGCTGCTGTGGTATCCAGAAGGACTGGGTGTGCGCTGCCGGTCGCATCCAACAGCTCAAGTGGTGGTAACTCTGGTACGGCTCCGTCTGAGCACCAGCACCAGCACCAGACACGCGGCCAGCGAGAGAGAAGCGCAGACAGTCAGGCAGCAGGCAGCAGACAGCAGACAGCCAGCAGACAGCAGCCAAGCCCGCGAGGGGAAGTTGACGGCTATGGAAAAAGCAGGCGGGCTAGATTGCCGTGGCCAAAGCATCGTTCTTATCAGCGGCCTTCCCACCTCCGTCCGTGGTTGTGGTTGTAAGTATTTCCTTTGCGGACTCCCGCTTGTTCGCACATGTCCATACGTCTTCCCTTTCTGCTACAACACCTACGACCCTCTCTCCATATCCTTCGCCACTACCTTCTGGTGCGGCGATCGTCGGTCGTTCGCCAGGCACCGCTCCGCTCTCTCGCACTATTACAGCATAGAAACGCGGGCCGCCCTTCTAGGTCGCGTGCCTCGCCGCCATTCACCCTCCGGCGCTCGCCCTCGTCCAGGCACTCGGCCCTGCGGTCTCGTGTCTTCCAAAGTATCTTTGACTAACGGTCCCACCTGCGCGACGGACCCTCTGCGGTCGTTGAACATGCTGGCTCCGGCGTCACCCTACCACCAGTCTCCATCCTGGGTGACTGGATCCATTTATGACGAGAAGAGTGCGCGCGGACGAGCCCACCACAATCCTTCTACATCACCTGTGAGCGAAGACATGACTGCGCACAGGAGAACGGGGCCTCCGCGCGCGCACACTCAAACCCAGCCCGTGGCAGTTCCCAGACCTCAGCGTCATCCATCGTCTTCAGCCTCGGCCATGCCGGCATCAAAGGGTCGCGCGTCCGGCAACTGCGCGAGCAAGAGACTATCCACACACGACGCTAATGCCCTGCCGCCCGCAGTGGCCGCGCTCCTGGCAGTGACCACGATTCCACGACCAAAGGCGAACCAAGTCCGGCGGCAACGACCCAGCACGCTTCGCAAAGTGTCCATCGACGAGCTGGTGAACGAATGGAAGAGCGACGATACCTTGGGCTCCAGCTACGGCAGCAGTCCCGCTCTGAGCATGCTGTTGGAGGAGGACGATTCCATGGCGTCCTGCTCGCCTTCAAGAGAGGATGTTGAAGACGGCTGTTTCCACACTCGAACCACTTCGGCAGGGTCAGTCCCCTCATTAGAGGGCGATCAAGGCTCTGTGACATCCGGTTGCAGCCCGTCCACCCCCAGCTCCTTCATGAGCCGGAGGTCTAGCAGCAACTACAAGAAAGACAAGCCTCGATCCTTGCCCAAAGGCGAAGAATGCGCCCTCGATCATCCTCTGATGCCTCAACCGTTCCCAGAAGAGGACCTGGACGATACTCTCACCTCCTCGCCACCAAAGGACACTCGCCCCGTCACGCGCAAGTCCCGTCAGTCCTTCACCTCCAACCTCACGACTTCAATCCAAGCTCTCAAACAAGCTGCCCTCACCTCCTTCACTTCCCTATCCCGCACAGGTGGCACCCCGACCCAACGCACCGCAACCTCGCCCCTCCCCGACGACCTCCTCTGGTCCCACCCCTTCCTCTTTCCACGCTTCAGCAGCGAAGTCCGCCCCGTGACCGATGGCATCCTCCCTACAAAAGCCCAGCGCCGCTACCTCAACCCTATGCCCCTCACCTTCGAAGAGCAGGAGGCGCCCTTCCAACAGGCCCTCCACGCCCCCTACCTCGAAGCCGCCGACGCATTCCCACCGCCCGAAGCCCGCACAATTCAAATGCGCACCTACCCCCGTCATGGCGCGAGGCCCAAAAAGCCAGCCCGGCGCTCCACTCAGGCGTCCGCCACCACGGACCCGCAGTCCGAGGCCGGCCGCGCCCTCGCCGGGGCCGCGGGCGTCAAACAGCGCGAGCCCCGCGAGAACTCGGACTTCTTGCGCGTCGTCGTCATGGAGATGAATATGCGGCGCGAGGGCAAGCTGCAGTCGAGTCGCGCGAAGATCTGGCTGCCACCGAGGCAGGTGCAGGGCGCAAGGGGAAGGTGGAGAGAGAATAGCGTGCCGAGGCGTTGGGTGGGGGTGAGCGCGTGATGGTCATTTGAGGAATGAGCTGACCAGGACAAGGGCGATGTTGATATTCTTCCGTTTTTCCAGCGTTCAAGCGTGCAGTCACTTGGGCATACGTGCAAGGTAGATAGCCCTTAAAATCAATCATTATGAAACGAGCTACGCTCAGATTGCGTTGTGCCTCTGCAAGCTTCCCTGACGGTGTGCATCCCTCCTGAGCTGTCTCCGCAGAAATCGTTTGATCTGGAAGATGCAGCCAATGAGGGCCTGATGTGGCCTCAGGAAGTCGTGGCAACCCCAAGGTAGGTAGGTAGGGTAGCTGACGCGCCGGCGCTCACGACGTCGCGTGGACCCCGCGTGCTCGCTTCGTCCAAGGCAACCGCAAACCCGCGTTTCAAACCGCCGCCCCTTCCTCGTCTGTCCTTGTTCGTGCGGCTCCCGCTGCGCTTTAGCTTCTCAATTCCTCCCTGAGAACTCGAGCATTGCAACTCGCCATGTTTTCAGCAGCATCAGCGAATTGGACGTGCGTGGGTGTGCTGAGCAATGATGTTGTGACTGGACGCTGGCTTCGGGCGCGACTAGACACAAGCGAACAGACGCGACTTTTTGGCCGATCTTGACGAAAGACTGTGGTTCTCTGCTATACTGCGCCCTTTGAAAAATAGGTGTTATTCGCTGTCCGCTCACCTACTGCCCCGAATCGATGTTTGTCATTCCCCCTTATGCACGTCTCACTTTTATACCACTCACGATGACGAGCGGGGGCGGCACTCGAAGAATGACAGAGGCAGCTCACGCCGCAAGATAGCCTACCAAATCCATTCAACTTTACATAGCGGCCCACTAGTCATCGCGATGCAACAGCGAGGCACAGCCTTCCCATTGGGATGTTTAAGACTCTTGAATGGAATGGGCCTCGAGCGCCTGTCATTCTGGTTCTTTCGGCCTTTGAAGCAGGGCAATGACAGCGTGCACGGCGTTCGCAGAAGAACATCCGAGCAGCAACATGAATCTTGCACACTCCGGCTAGATGTGATTCCGGATGCATCCAATGGCGTTCGACGAAGTGTATTTGGGCGCTTTCTTTTGAACCGGCCCTGGGTTTAATGTCCAGACGCCGCTAAGCGGCATCCCAACGAGAAGGACTGGGCGCTCGGTACAATTCCGGGCGAGCGCAGGACGATGCACGCCGAGCCAGCATGCTCTAGCTCCGGTTGAACTTGCACACCACAGAGGCGAGATATATTCTTAGCCAATGGCCGTGGGACGCGCAAGGAGGATTGACAGTGGGGTATTGGAAGAATAGGCCCTGCGAGTGACGCGACTTGACGACAAAAGACTTCTCAGGATCTCGCGCAACTTAGAAGGTCGAGAATAATCTCTCAATCTCTCAAGCAGCTCTGAGATCCGCAGCTTTGCGGAAACCAAAGCGGCGAGAAAGTCGAAGCGAGCGACGTGCGCGCGAAAGTAGATCACTTACTGCTGGTTCGTGGCGTCCTCACCACTGAAAAATCTAGAAATAGATCAGGCAGACAAGGTGAAGTCGAACATCGCAGCTGGAGGCGCGTAGGCGAGACTTGTCCAACCAATAGACGTCACCGGCATTGTGTGATTGTGATTCGCCCCGCGACGGGGACGCTGAAAAGGGCATCGCCAAGAAAACGTGCTGACCAATGTCTACAACGTGTCTGGAAGCTGCGCACCCGCACGTTCGTCACATACCGGACTATTCCGCGCACCATTTCTGACATAAACAAACGTGGAAATGATGACCGACAAGATCGCAGACAAGCTCGACGACTAGCTCATTTCATTTTCGCAAATCTCCTTTCTGGACTCGGTGAAACGTCACAGCAGCAAGTCCAGCAAGCGGCATTTTGCAGCCAGAGGCATCCCTGAAGCACGTGTGAAGCCGGCGTGAGGCTCGGGCGTCAAAACAAATCGAACACTTCTCGCTGGTCAGGTTCCTAAAGCAGCAAAGTCGCCCTCAAGACAAAACGTTCAGACGCGGATCTGCGCATATGCCGGGCTGGATTCTGCGTAAGCCGTATGGCTTGGCGAAGACGACGGCAGCACAACCAAGGCTTGGTATATGGAAGGCGAACTCCACTTTCGACGTAGCCGGGAGTAAGCATATAATTGAACCGATGCCGTTCGCTGTCGAAGTTCCTGGAGCCGGAGAGCTTTTGGAGCTTCCATCACCGACACCATGCAAATTTTATTCGCCCTTCTCGCAAGCCCTCTGTTGGCCAGCGCCAGCCTGAAGAGAGCTACAGAACCAGGTTATGTCGCTCCCCAGGGCGGTGCTTATGAGACCGACCTCTTCAAAGGTGTCAACCGTGAACAGGAGGAAGCTTCTCTCAACAACTCCGACCTCACCTACACTTGGCGAAATGGCAAGAAGGAGTGGCAACCGCTGGGTGCGCAGAGGGCCGGTGAGAGGGGACCGCTCCTGTTGCAAGACGTTCACATGCTCGACACGCTCGCATCGTTCAATAGAGAGAGGATTCCAGAGCGAATAGTCCACGCTCGTGGGGCGGGAGCCCACGGATGTATGTCCACCTGCGATAAAAACGTTGAGACAGCATGTGGCTGACCATTGCAGTCTTCGAGGCCACAACCGACTTCGCCGAGAATCTGTCCGCCGCAGATGTTTTCAAGCAGGGCACCCGCACGTCCGTCACCATGCGGTTCTCAACCGTCGGCGGTGCAAAAGGCAGTGCCGACGAGGCTCGCGACCCGAGAGGGGTCTCGATCAAGATGCGTACCAAACAAGGAATCCTCGATTGGGTCTTCAACAACACTCCAGTGTAAGTCGATTTGATCTCTTGGTGGTGGTACCGTACTGACACGTTCCGAGCTTCTTCATCCGCGATCCCGTCAAATTCCCTCGCTTTATCCACACGCAAAAGACCGACCCGGCCAGCAACGTCCGCGATTGGAATACTTTTTGGTCTTGGCCTGGACAGTTTCCGGAGTCACTTCTACAGTTCATCCGCCTCTTCTCTGACCTGGGTACACCTTACGGCTTCCGCCACATGGATGTCTGGTCGGGCCACACATACAAGCTGGTCAATGACGACGGCAGCTGGGTCTACTGCCGCGTCTACCTCGCGACGGACCAAGGTGTGAAGAACTTCACTGATTCCGAAGCCGCCAAGATCCGCGGCCAGAACGACGCGTGGGCAACCAACGAGCTGTTCGAGTCAATCGCCGAGGGCAACTACCCCTCATGGACCGTCGGCATCGCCACCATGACCCAGGCTGAAGCCGCCGCTTATCCGTATGACATCTACGACCTGACCAAAGACTGGCTCAAGCCCAACACCACTGGCTACCAGAGTGTCGACTACCACGAGGTCGGCCGCATCGTTCTCACCCAAAACCCCGAGAACTATCACGCCGAGGTCGAACAAGCGCACTTCTCTCCAGGCAACCTTGTCCCCGGCTGGGAACCCTCAAATGACCCCGTGCTGCAGTCGCGGCTCTTCGCTTACAACGACGCAGGCCGCTACCGCATCGGCGTTAACGCTGAAGCGCTGCCCGTTAACTGCCCCTTCGCCAGCGTCGCCAACTTTGACCGCGACGGCCACCTAGCCGTGCACGGGAACTCGGGATCGCGGAAGAATTTCCCGGCGGAGTACATTGACCCCATCAATGTCATTGACAGACCCGACACAGAGATCGAGCAGGAGCTGCATGGTGCTGAGAGCACCGTGCATTGGGAGTCAACCATGGACGACAGCATTGACTATGAACAGCCGTAAGCCTTCTACCCCCTTTCCCACCTCCGCGCGCCATTCACTAACAGTTTTCGTCTCCCACAGACGCCAATTCTACAACTCCTTCTCGCAAACTGACAAGGAGCACCTCCACACCAACATCGCCGGCACGCTTGTCAACGTCGACAACCGTGAGGTGCTGGACAACTTGCTGCTGCAGTTCGGCAAGGTGAGTCCTCGGTTCGAGGAGGGTGTGAGGGCTGCGTATGAGCAGGCCATGGGAGAGGAGAACTGAGGGAGCCGGGATGAAGGTGTTGTAGAAAATAAAATAAGAGTTCGTCCGGCCGAGAAGACTGTGAACCCCAAACCTTTGATTCTATTGCCGCCTTTCAGATCTTGTGGGCGGGAGCTCTCGCCGCACGACCGTACGCTTTCTTTGGAATCGCCAAATGGTCACGGCAAACGACGGTCGCTCTTGCGAAAGGCAGAGGCTCTGCGACCGGAGAAAGCAGTGCGCCTGTTGTAATTTGGCCGATAGGGACAATTGAACCAGCTTCAAAACGGCGACATTTCGATTGACTTATGGTCGGGATGAGGCCAAATGTAAGTGAGATTAAGCGAGTTCGAGCTCAGTGTGGCAGCAGGGCGAATGTTGAGAATGAGACAACTTCGTACAGCAGCGTACATGTCAGACTGCGGTCTCGTCATTTCGGATCAACCCGAGGGCAGCTTCGACTCTTCCTGTGCATCACCCACACCACCTTGCCGTTCACGAGTTCCGAAATTGCTCTGGCGTATCGGGCTGCCTGCGCCAGCCGCCTTTCTGAAATGCCTCCAAGGCCTGACAAACGGCGTAGATGCGCTGCACGCGAGGAAAAGCGTCCATGTCAACCTCGAAGCGCATCGCCCCGTCTACGGCTGGCACGAGCGCAACGTCCGCCAGGCTGACCTCGTCCCCGACTGAGAATCGTCCTCTTTCATCAGCTTTCTGGTTTGACAGCACCTGTTCGTACGCTGCGAGACCTCTGGTCATCCAATTGCGCTGCCACGCCGCTCCATCCGCTCCGATTTCCTTCACCTTCTGGAGCACGCCAAGGTTGGTCACTGGCTGCACGTCGCATGCAATGATGTTGACTAGCTCTCGCACCCGCGCTCGCTGCTTGTCTCCTGACGGCAGTAGTGGCGGTAAGTCCGGCCGGTGCTCCTCAAGAAACTCCAGAATGGCCACGGACTGCTGAATTGTGAACGTCGTCCCATCCCCATCTCTCACCACCAACGTTGGCACTGTGCCGGATCCATTGAGCGCGAGATACTCTGCCGTGCACTGCTCGCCCTGAACGAGGTTGACGAAGCGGTAGGTTAGAGGCAAGCCCTTGTGGGCAGCTGCGATGCGGACTCGGGCGGAGCAGGATGAACGGTAGTAAGTGTACAGCTCGTACGTGGCCATGGTGACCGGTCTGCCCCAAACTTACACTGATCCTGGAATGCTACCGAGAACAGTTCTATATAGGTTCTGTTCTCTCTACTCTCCGCTCCTACACCGGTCTAGTTCGACCTCCTGAATACCAGTTTGTCAGTAACTATGCCGGCTATTATCGGAAGAAGCTCTGGCAGTGCAGCGGGGTTAAGCCGAGCCAGGTTGCAAGCTTCAACACCTCCCATTACCTTACATATTAACGCACCCGACCGCAAACATCTACATCTGTGTGTGTGACCACTGCTGGACAAAACAAAGCCGTCAAAAAGCGTCAAGTCAACTTCGACGCCAGAGTTGTCGCAAGCTTAGGCTCTTTCTTTGATACCTATACCTTCCCTGAACATCGTCGACACAACATCCGCCGCTCCATTCATTTGGCCTCTCTTGAAGATAGCACCGTCGACTTCACGACAATGTCTTGGTTAGAGATTTCGGCAGACAGTCCATTTTCGCTGGAAAACATTCCTTTTGGCATTGTGTCGAACTCGAAAGGCAATATCCCGCCCACACCCGCTGTCGCTGTGGGCGATCACGTCGTACTGTTAAAAGAGCTCGCCGACGGAGGTGCTTTGTCGCATTGCGAGAGCATCCAGCAAAAACTCGCCGTCTTTGGACTCGACACGCTAAATGATTTCGCGGCATTGGGTCGTCCAGTCCATCGAGCATTCCGGCTCTACATTCGTGAGCTCTTGCTATCAGACACCCCATACCCCTCGTTGTTCCGCGACAATGCGTCACTGCGATCCAAGGCTATCCACAGTCGACTCGATTGCCAGATGCATCTTCCAATGCGCATCGGCGACTACACCGACTTCTACGCCGGCGTCAACCACGCCGTCAACGTGGGCACACTGTTCCGTGGCGCTCAAAACGCCTTGCAGCCAAACTACACTCACCTTCCCGTCGGCTACCATGGCCGTGCCTCTACCATTCGACCCTCAGGTACCGCCGTTCGACGGCCATGGGGGCAGATTCTCCCGGCACCTGGCGCCACTTCGCCGGTCTTCAGCCCTTCGCGGAAGTTAGACTTCGAGCTCGAGCTCGCCGCTTTTGTGAGCCACGGCAATGGTCCCAACGGTCAACCGATTCCGCTAAGCGCCGCCGAGGACCACATCTTTGGCTACACCCTCATGAACGACTGGTCCGCGCGCGATGTGCAGGCTTGGGAGTATGTGCCACTTGGCCCCTTCAACTCGAAGAACTTCGCTACCACCATCAGCCCCTGGGTCGTCCTGACCGACGCGCTTGAACCATTCCGTTGCAGCACCATTGCGAGCGCGAGAAGTGAGTCGGCGTCCTCTCTGCTGCCGTATCTCAAAGAGTCCGAAGGTGGAAAGGGCAGCCTTTACGACATCGAGCTGTCGGTCGAACTGACCCCTGCTGGCGGGAAAGCCGCCTCTCTGAGTCGAACCAACGCAGCGCAGCTCATGTACTCGATGCCGCAAATGCTAGCCCACCACACCATCACAGGCTGCGAGATGAATTCGGGCGATCTACTGGGTAGCGGCACCATCTCCGGCTTGATGGACGATTCGCTAGGTTCGCTGCTGGAGATCACGGCGAACGGAAAAAAGAGCGTTGACGTTGGCGGCGTTCCAAGGGCCTTCCTCGAGGATGGAGACGAGGTGAACATGACGGGTCGAGCGGGGAATCCAGGGCGGTATGTGGGATTCGGTGATTGTCGTGGGGTTATCCTTCCGCCGCTGGATCTCGCGATTGGGGGGCGTGGCGATAGCATCTGACATACCATTCGCCTCCTGACACAGGATGCGCTGTGCATGTGCATGTGCGCACCGTTTGCATTCAAGACGATCGCTGTCATCGCGTCCTACGTCTCCGCTTCTGAAGGATGATATCCTCAATGCCTTGGCGTATGCATGGACCAATGGGACGCACTTGAACGTCGATCTTGGCATCTGAGTTGTTCGGGCGATCGTGGCAGAGAGTTGAGTAGGATAAGGCAAACGCGAAACCAATCTCGTTCATGCGCTCTCCCTAACGAGTTGGAACACTGTACGATTCCATCATCTTCACGACTTCGATGCCCTGAAAATCATGCACTCACTTGGACAGGCCAAAAACACGGCAAATTACCATACAGCATGTTGGGCTCGGCTCGTGCCCGCTGGTAGACTCCATCTCGTCGAGCTTCGACACACAACGTTGGAGCAACCCTAGAGACCATGACCACATTTACCTGATTGTGCTTGGGGTCATGTAATCTTCGCTTATCAACACCATTGTCCCGCACAATTTGGAGATATCCTGTCAAGGGGACGCAGGGAGGCGTGGAACGCTTGCCATGATGAGCAACAACCAGTCGGGGGCTCTCAAAGACGTGTAGACACTAAGAGAGACGGTCAACCGATAAGGAAGACCTGCAAGTCCTGAGGGAGACGTTCTGCCAACAAGGAAGACGTCCAGATACTAAAAGAGCCGTGAAGACGCCACGGAAAATATGAAGATACCAATAAAAGGTGTGCAGGCTCTAGTAAAAGAATCTTGGCTGACGTGGCGCTCGCAAGATACTTGAAAATACTATGCTGGGTCAACTTGCCATCCATGTTGCCTAAGGACGATTTCACTTCAAACCTTGCTTCATGGCACGACGCGGTGTGCATGATGTGCCTTTCTTGGTGCCAAGTGGTAACGATAGATGGGGCACTCTCCATTGTGGAAGTCCCGCTACGTTCGTCAAAAGCGAGCACGATGCGATGAGCAGCTACGATAGTCCAGGCCGTCCGCATCGCGGCGGACCCTTCTGCGCGATTAGACTACTGCACGGCATTGACGATTCCAAGATAGAACACGAAAGCGACACGCATGAGGTCTCGAAATGCTGGTCCAGATTATCTTATCACTTCACGGTGCGTCGCTACGCGTCCATCAAGTTCTATCGATCCTCCCAGGATGCGGGTTATGGTCGGCCCCCTTCTCTCAAAGCTGCTCCTTGGTCTCTTCCTTCCCTTCGCTCTCCTTCTGCAGCTTCATCTTCTCCGCCGCCTTCCTGTTATCTTTGGGTACTGCAAGAACCGTTCTAATGCTCCCATCCTTTCATCGATACACGCAAGGTTGAGGAAAGGTGCTTCCCAAGCCTCGTACCAGCTTCGAACCGTTAGTCTGAGCAATGGCTTGCGAAGCTAAGGTGCCCTTCATGGGAGGGTAGGACTTTTGCGTCTCTCATTTGATGACTCAGAAAAACCAAGCTGGAGCAGGCTGAAGGGACTTGACAAGCAGGGTCGGCGGGCTCCTGCACTTACCGAGGCACACCGCGCGCTAACAACAGCGGTGACAGATGGGAAATGTCCTTGCGCGCCGCGGTGCGGGCGCCATCATAGACAAAGCCGTGAACATGAAGAAGAAGAAGGAGCTCCTGCAAGTCTAGGTTGAATAGCGTGTGTCGGCATTCGACTGATCGCACGCACAGGGACGGCGAGATATTGCAAGGTCATTGGCCAATGGTACGGCTCAGGAGCGATACCATTGCCTATCTTCAAGACCGTGGTATGTAATACACCCAAGGCGACAGCCGCGGTCGCTAGAATTGTCCGCATCTCAGTCGTTCAAAGCACATTCTCGAACTGCGATTATGCAACAGAGCAGCCGCCGACGCCCTCGACTCTCACCTTCGGCACAGTGGCACGGAAGAGGCGCTTCATGGTATGCCCAGCGCAGAGATGCTAGGCTACTATCATTGGATTAGCGTTTGATGTATTCGAGGAGCATATCGTTCTTGAAAGCACTCAAACAGATGGGCCTGTATGCGCTAGAACTTGCTTGTCGTTGGAGGGCGCGCTTGGTAGCCCCGAGCGATAAGAGGGGAGTCGCAGGAAAGCTGAACAGGGATTTGGTGACCCGAGAAACCCCAGAATATAGCCTCTGTCTTGCGCAAAATTTGTGTTCTATCCGATACTTGTCGTAGCATGCCTATATCAACTCGGAGAATTGCGGGTTGTTGTCGTGAGCGATGATGAGTCTTCTCGATGAAATCCTGGGAACCACATAACGGAAGCGATGCGCCGATATCTGGGGAAGCTGCAGCTAACCCGCGCATATCCGCTCACAGCCTCGGCCTTAGCCAGCAGCGTTGTTCTCAAAACAATCTCGCCCATTGCCCACAAAACGTCCGTCATGTAGCCGTTCTCCGACTACTTCGCAGCCTGTCTTGCGATAACGCGATTCACACAATGGCCGCTTCAAAGTCGGCCATCACCCGCGCCCTCCGCTTCTCCGCACCCCACAAAGTCCCCCGCGTCTTTCCCCGCTCTTGCCGTTCCTTCCATGCCTCACCGTCCTTCGCTGCTGTCAAGCCCTTCCCGCTCGCAGATATTGGCGAGGGCATCACAGAATGCCAGTTGATCCAATGGTTCGTGCAGCCGGGGGCGCGCGTGGAGCAGTTCGACAAGATCTGCGAGGTGCAGTCGGACAAGGCGTCCGTCGAGATCACGAGCCCCTTCGACGGGGTCATTCAGAAGCTGCATTATGAGCCGGATGACATGGCAATCACGGGGAAGCCATTGGTGGACATTGATATCCAAGGGGGCGAGGAGGAGACCACCAGCACAGATGCTGCAGCTGAGCAACCGGCGGCCGAGGTGACGGCAGAGGGGGGACCAGAGCCAGGAATGGACGAGAGGAGTGCACCCAGCGAGACGGCCGGAGAGGCTGACCGTAGAGCTGCTGCACGGCCTTCGAAGAATATGGGCTCATTAGCGACACCAGCTGTAAGGCACCTCACTAAGGAGTTGAATGTGGAGCTGGCGGACGTTCAAGGCAGCGGGAGGGATGGACGAGTGCTGAAGGAGGATGTACACCGGCACGTGTCGCAGCAGTCACAGCAGCCACTGCAATCACAATCTGGATCGCCTGCGCCAACAGCAACCATACCAACGAGAGAAGACCGCAGCCTCCCCCTCACCCCCGTGCAGAACCAAATGTTCAAGACCATGACCCGAGCCCTCAACATCCCCCATTTCCTCTATACCTGCGCTGCCGACATGACTGCCATCACGACGCTCCGCAAACAGCTCAACGCCAAAGCCTCCGACTCAGATACAAAACTCACGCATCTCCCCTTCATTGTCAAAGCTCTCAGCCTCGCTCTCAACCACCACCCTCTTCTTAACTCCAGTCTCGATCTCAGCGATCCGAAGAGGCCTTTGTTGACCTACCGTGGCGCACATCACATAGGCGTCGCGATCGACGCGCCCGCTGGTCTCCTGGTTCCCGTGCTCAAGAACGCCCAAGACCTCACGATCCCCGAAATCGCCTCCACGCTCCGTACCCTTTCAGAAAAAGCGCGCAACAACAAGCTTGCGCCAGGCGACTTCAGTGGCGCAACATTCACACTGTCAAACATCGGCTCTGTCGGCGGTGGAGTCGTCTCGCCTGTTATCACCGACCCTCAAGTTGGCATTCTCGGCGTTGGCAGGAGTAAAGTTGTGCCTGCCTTCAGCGAGGATGGACAGCTGGTGAAGAAGGAGGAGCTGGTGCTGAGTTGGAGCGCGGATCATCGCGTTGTCGATGGGGCTGAGTGTGCGCGCTGTGCAGAAAGAGTAAGAGGGTACCTGGAGCAGCCCGGCGCCATGTTGATGGGAATGAAGTAGGGCGGAACCACGTTCGAATGATAGACGATACAACGAAAAGCATCAAATCCCTACTCCTGGCGCCTTTTTTGTCTTCCCTGACGTTCGCCCCAACTCACCAGAGCGGGTGGAGAAATGTTGTCAGTTGTGTACACTGACGAAACATTACAGCCATATTCTAGAGCTTCCCTTATGATGCGCCGCCTGCACCAAGATTCAGCGCAAGCACAGACAAGCCCGACAAGACACAGCTGCGAAAGAACGTGGGCGTCGCTCACGGGAAGAACATTGGGAGATTTTGAGTGTTCGATGCTGTCCGTCCTGAGATATCACCTCGAATCCGCAATGTTCCCTGACGCAAGCACGCTGTATAAGAGCTGAAGTCTGCAGCGTTCACGTACAAGAGGTGGTTGAGGGCGAAGCATAGGGGGCGTCGTTGTGCGTTTCAGCTGACTGCATCTTCGTGCTTCGTAGCTCGCCCATTGGCATCATGCTGCAGAATGTACAACGCACAGTGGGCATCAGCCCCACAACGAAGGACATCGCCTATTTGGAAGGATTTCAAGAACATGGATGACTAGCAAGGAGTTTTGACGGATAAGTCACGTCGGCAGGCCTCCAGACCCGCCGAGCAATTTCGTTCCAGCTGCAGCCTCCAGTGTCTGATTTTGCGACTTCCGGCAGACGAGGTAAAGATTGCCATGACGCGCCAGCCGTCGATGGACGGACGGACACGCTTGAGTTCTGTGTCTTGCAGTGATCACATCGCAACGATCACGTAACAGTCGCCACCTTTTGTCCCGTCCTCGAGTGCCATATATTACATCGAGTCCTCGTTGGCAAGTCTCAACGTCTTGTTTGCGCCGCACTTTCCCTATGATGGCGGTGAAGTGCGTGGCATGGCGCAGCTGTTCAAATACTTTTCAATCCCGCCGGCGTCAGGCATGGAGCGGCGACAAGAAGTCGCGCGTTCGTTCGGCACCCGCGTGAGCGCGGACGACGAGCTCGCCTGGCTGCATTTCCCCAGCAAAGACATCTGCGTGCAGGACTACAACACCGGAAAGAAGATCGTCGACGACGGGCATCTGGAGAAATCTCAGAGCCAGGCCAACGCGAGCTAGATCATCTCTGACTATTACCTCCAGCCACGCAAGCGGTGGACCTCGGATCACTCTTCTTTGCCCAGGCGCACCGTCTCCGGTCTACTGGCATATCCGCGGCCTGCTGTCGACCAAGTCCTGGACCGACGTGGTCAAGCAGCCGTACGTACTGTTCGACATCCTCTTTGATGAGCTCTGGCTGCTGATCGACTTGCGCGCTTGGGCGCGCGCGGACACCTCTCGACGGATGGAGCATGCGGGACTCGCATTCGCGACGCGAGATCAGAGCCAGGAGCAGTACACACTGCGCTTCCGCGTGACAACGGATCCTGCGGGTCTGTAAAATTTCTCCAAACACTGCATCTCCATGCGCGAGGCGCTGCAAGGCACGGATGCCACATTAGAGGCAATGATAGAGGCGTTAGGCAACAAATCAAAAGCCGGTTCAGGCACATCCGGGCATGAGCTGAGTGATGCGACGGTCGAAAGTCTGGCGTACCGTAGACGCCTCCTTCGTTCGACCTCGCTTCGATTGAGCAGTCTCGAGAAGCGGATTTTGAACATGATGGGTCTGTCTCCTCACCTAGTGACGCAGTCAGCTAGCCGGATCATGAGAAACGACAGCGCAGGAATGAAGACGATGGCAGTCGTGACGTTGTTCTTGCTCGCTGCAATGGCGTTGCCTTAATCTTTGATACGCCATTCTTCGATGTTGATTCGAAGAACGGAAGGAGGCAGCTCCGTGTCTCCAGCGACCTTTATGTGCATTGGACCCTTGCGATTCCACTGGCTCTGCTGGCCATGCTCGCTTGGTGGGTCTGAAGTAGGAGGTTCAGAAGCCCGCTAGCAAAGGTTGGTGTAATGGACAGGAGGCAGACACTGCTCGAAAGAGAGACCTCACGTTTTGATCTGGTCTTAGTAGCCCTCTTGCAAGTGGTTGGTGCATTGTCCGTCGTGTTCGTCGTGGTGAAATGGTATCGTCCTCTCATCCGATCATGCTCTTTTTCCGCCCCCTCATTCTTACATCCTCCAGCCTCTTCAGTGTGGGCTTTGCTCCTTTGAAACTCGACACATAGCCTTTTAGTACCTCCTCAAAGCGATTCTCTTGTCTCGGATGCGTCGAGCCAAAGGCTCGCTCCAGCACGTACAGATCCACCGCCCTGTCCTCTTCTTGCACAGCCTGCGCAGCAAGCCCAAAGTCAATGAGCACGATCTCACCCTGTAGTGTGCCTCTCGCAGCATCCTCAGCAGCGCCCTCAAGCGGCCTCAGCATCATGTTGCTTGTGGTCAGGTCGCCGTGCACGACCCCAGCGCCGTGCAGTCTTCCAACAGCTTTCCCCATTCCCTCAAGCAGCGCTGTCAAGGCGGCGTCCTCTCCTCGGGCAATAACCCAGTCCCGAATCGCCTCCTTGACTGTTCCTCCCGCAATCCACTCTCCAACCCACCATCCAGCCTCCCAGTCCACCGCCCACACTGCTGGCACTGGCACGCCTTCCTTCCGACACTTGACCAGCACACGCGCCTCGGCCAGGATGCGCTGCCGTGTGAGACGTCTGTCTAGAGTGGGATGGCGCCACCGTTTGGCGGGGCGGATTTTGAGTGCAGCGGGAGTATCATGGGTCATGAAAACGGTTTTGTAGAGTAGTGCTTCCGCGCCCTGGGTGATGAGAGTAAGGGAATCGGGGGAGGTGTTGAACGGATGCGGGAGAGCGTGTGATGAAGGCTTGATGTTAGGCGCAGGGACCGAAACCGTAGCAGCAGCTGTTGCCGCCATGGCGCAGTGGAAGCGGTGAAAATGGGAAATCGAGAGAACTCGTGAAAGAACGCCGACGATTCATGGACGAGTCGTATCGGCTGAGGATGATTTGAGGTGGTGTCCAGGCGTGGTGTGCCTGACCAGGCAGAAACGACAACCGTTCTTGCCGCAAGCCAGTGGCAAAGTTTGTTGGGTGGGCCGTCGTCCGACACACCCGTGTGCCTGGTCATCAATTTAGACGTCAGCTCTCTCACCTGCTCCCTTGGGTTAACCGCAATGATTCTACATCTCTTCAAACCCAACAAGTTCCAGACGCATCACGCGCAAGGCTACTCAACTGCACAACGGGCGCGTCAGACATACATTGATCCTCGTCCATCTGCAGCTTGTCGGCGGATTGCAAAGAAGGGACGACGATGAGAGTGCCAGACAGCGGCCGGCAGTGGGCCGAAGCGGCTGGAAAGTCGATCCAGGATCCACCAAACTCCGTTGTCGAAGACTACTGGCATCACAATGGCGGCATTATTCGCAGAGTCTGCTTCAACGATGCACTAGCTGAGGTCCTTACTACCCATGGTGGTCTTTTTCCCTGCTAGTCTGTTCGCGGACTCTGGCCGCTCCTTCCACTGTCTCGACGTTTCTTTACGCGCCCAGAAGAGGGGAGCGGGCTCTCAACTGGGCACCTCAGTATGATGCACTCAAGGGAGTCTGCGGTTATAACGACAGAGGCGACCGAAACTTCTTCCCCTGAAAGTCACTGTTCAGTGTTTTTGCATCTCTCATTCTAGTCCTCGTCTTTTCCTCCCTCTTTGAATCCGCGTCCTCTGGAGTGTCCGTCATGGTGCAGAATGTCAGGCGAGAGGAACGCCCGCAACGTCCACGCCTAGAGCAGCCTCAATTCACCTTGGCTGGCCCATTGGCGCGAGGTTCAGGGCCAGTCGATCCGCACAACACCTACTTCTCGGAAGGCTATCGAGAGCTAAATCCCTGGACAGAGCAAGAGCAGACAGAGCCCTTCTTCTCCTTGACAGGAACGTTCCCTCACGTTCTGAGGAAACCCCAACGGAAGTATGTAGAGCAGGACCCGAAAGCCGTCGAGCCCGCACAGAAAGGGACGACGGAACCTGCCCCTCAGGTCGAGGCTGCGGAGGGACAGAAAGCTGCTCAGCAGCAAGCTCGTCGTGAACAAGAAGCGGAAGAGCAGCCAGATAGATGTAAGTTTGCCCACATAGCAGACGATACAGGTCATTCACTCACAGCGAGAGAGCAGCGGGCTCAAATAGTACTTTTACTGACAGTGAAGACGAGGACCCCAAAGAGCAGCAAGCTGACGGGAGCGGGGATGACTTACAACGGAGTTCAACTGCGATGCGCCGTCAAGTCCACACCAACAATGCCGCTCCTGGCGAAGGCAAGATTGCCGAAGAGTTTACCACCGACGCGCAGCCCACAGATGTTCCTTACAACCAATGGTCCATCGTCCGACAAAAGCTGCAAATGCCCTTGGCCGAATGGCTCGGCACAATGATCACGGTCTTCATCGGCTGCAGCAGCAATCTCGCTGTCACCACTTCACAGCAGGATGCTGTCAACCAGCAAACCACCTACTGGGCCTGGGGCTTTGGCATCATGCTAGGTATCTACATCTCGGGCGGCGGCTCGGGCGGCTTCCTTAACCCAGCCCTTGTCATCACCATGTCCGTCTTCCGTGGCTTCCCGGCCAAACGCATCCCGAAGTTCATTCTCGCTGAGCTGCTTGGCGCCTTCTGCGGCGCCTTGCTCGCCTACGCCATCTACCGTGACAGCATCCAACATCTCGACGGCGCCCTCATCCCGGAGAGCACCGGAACCGCCCTGTTTACGTCTCCAAAAGAATGGGTCCGCCCGGGCACCGCCTTCCTAACCGAGCTCCTCGCCAGCGCAATTCTCGGCTGCGCCATCCTGGCTCTGGGTGACTCCAGCAACGCGCCTCCCGCCGCGGGTCTCGCTGCGCTCATCATCGGCCTGCTCTTCACGACGTTGTGCATGGCCTTCGGCTTCAATACGTCGGCGTGTCTGAACCCCGTCCGCGATTTGGGCCCTCGACTCGCGGCGCTCGCGGTAGGATACCCATCGTCCATTATGACAGCGAAGAACTACTGGTGGCTGTGGGGCACGTGGGTGGCGCCGGTGCTTGGTGCGCTGCTCGGCGCTTTCGTGTACGATGCGTGCATGTTCAAGGGCGGCGAGAGTCCTGTGAACTACTCCTGGTATCGGTGGCGGGCGCAGACTCTGCGGGAGGAAAGCCACTGGTTGCGCAAGCTAGGGAAAAAAGAGAAGGCGGATGACGTTGAGAATCAAGTCAATCGCGGCAATCAGTTGAGAGAGGCTGCGAACTTGCCGGTTGGATAGTGCTTTGGAGACCCTTTGGTTCGAAATTGACGTGCGGCGTTTGTGGTTTCTATTGCTGCATGTGCCGGACGCGGGGGCAGATTTGGAGTTTTTGACTTTATACCCCTTGAGTTCCTTACATGACACGTTTAATCTATATTCCTGGTTTGGGACTGGGCCTTTCTTCAGTGTAGATAGATTGCTCTCAATGCCAGCGCCAATCAAGACTCGCGGTCAATGTGCTCTGCTGAAGCAATCCTGGACGACAGGATCGCTTTCTCAGACTCCTCTCACACTCGATGACCAATCTCGAGCCCCATGTCTCCGTTCTGGGCCTCTAACACCTTTAACTTGCCACTCGCGTTTAGAAAGCCTTTCTCACTACTCTCTACATCCTTTTCCCAAACCAATTCTCAATCAGCTTCGTCTGCTCCCCCTGCACGCCATACCCCAGCTCCGCCTCCATCATGAAGTCCTCGTGCACACCGTCCGCCTGCAAGATCAGGTCCACCTTGGGGTGCGACTCCTTGAGCTTTTGCGTGATCTTCTGGATGCTGTCAATCAGGATCTCGTAGCCGCCGCCCCAGACCAGAACCTCTTTCACGCGGCTTTCCAGGTTGTTGAACCAGGTGGTTGAGGCCCATATGGGCTGATTGTAGTTGTCTAGCTGTGCGTCGCCTGGTGTGGTGTTTTTGATCAGCATGGACTTTACGAGGGGTGCGAGAAAGTGTCAGTTGCATGGCACATACCCATGAACAACGAGGCCCAGCGAGTGGCGACTTGAGGCGTAACGTAGTCGCTGTCTGCGTTGCGCTTGACGCTGGCGTCGTCAGCTGGGAACTTGGTCCAGGGGGAGATCAAAAAGGCGGCGGCGAGTGGCTCCTTCATGCGTTCGTGGATCTTGCTCTCCACGGCTGGGTGCGGGTGTAGAAGGTGGGAGAGGAGGGCTAGGGCCATGTTGGCGCCAGCCGAGTCGCCGGCAACAATGATCTGTAGCAAGTTAGTGGTAGGCAAAAACTCACATAGTCGGATCAATACGCACATTGCGGGGCGCAACCCCGTGGACTTCGACCAGCCACTCCAGACTCTCGACCGCCTGTTGGACCTGGCTCGGATACTGGGCCTCGGGGGCAAGCGTGTACCCCGGGATCGCAACGCTGACGCCCGTCTTCTTCGACAGCTGGCTCTGCAGCTGAAACATCCACCGCAGTTGTCCGGAATAGGCGGGTTGGACGTAGCCGCCACCGTGGAAGTAAAGGATCACCTTCTCGGACTTCTTACCGCCGAGCCAATGGACCTTGAGGCCGGACTTGAGGACGTCGGTGTCGGGCTGAAACTTTTTCTCGGCGGCAAACTGGAGATAGACGGCCTCGGTGGTCGATTTCATCCATTGTTCCGCACCCGGACTGAGGAGGGCGAGATACGTGCGGACAACAGCGAAGATGGTGTCCTTGAAGAGCGTGTTTGGCTTCGGGTTGCCGGTAATAGGGCTGGTGATGAGACGGGTCAGGGCGTTGGCGATGCTGCGCAGACCATTTGGAATCAAGATGAGCTTGTCACCCAAAGAGGCTTCTGGTTTGTAGCCCGGCATGGCGACAGATGAAATGTCGTGGAAGAGCTTCCAGGCCGGTCGTAGTGATGATCCGGCTTTTGCACCGCAGAACAACCTACCAAAAACGAGCAGTTAAGTATTTTATGATAGGAGCAGTCGACCAGGCTTTGGGAAGACGGGAGATTGAGAGACACTGGACTAATGTTGAGGTCTGAATTTCTGATTGTAAACTTGAAGCGCGCTTCGACGATTTTGGCCGAGGCTTGAACTTCCGAGCAGCTACTCAGCCCCTCCTTGGCCAAGCCGCATCATTCATTGCCTTGCTCGCCTTGCCGCTTGATCTTTATCCGCTGCCTTTGCTGCCATTATCGACTCGTAGCCGTTATCAAGCGACGCCGATCGTACAGGCACCACAGCGCGCTAAGGAAACTCCTTGTTGACTTCCTGCCTGCAATCAGCGAGCAGTCAACGTAGACGACGAGCTGACAAAGCAAGCTCGACATTTGGCTCGAGACACCACCACTTCGTTTGGCAGTAACTCTGGTTGCTGGCACGGGCCATTGGCATTTGACGCTCCGAACACATACATTCACTAGAATTGTGCCAGTAGTGCGGACCGTAGAACACCGCACGGATCGCAAACGAACCCGCCAAGTCATGGCATCCCTCGACCGCCTCCCTGAAGAGCTTCTCGCCCACATCGTGGAGTTCCTCGACTCTTCTCCGCCGTCCAAGCTAAACGCACGCGATGAGCCGAGTCTTGCCCTTACAGACTCGCCACAACAACCCCTGAAGAACATCTCTCTAGCCACTCGAAGATGCCGTAGGATCGCTCTACCTGTCCTCTTCAGATGCGCGCGAATCCATCTGAGTATTCCGCCACGGGATGAATGGAAAGCATGCCATGCCTGCGGTAGCGAGGGAGCTCTCAATGAATCCGCCAGCTCCTCTACGCCCGCTGAAAAGTGCCACATGGACATTGCCACAGAGATATGCGAAAGATTGAAACTCCCTCATGCTTCAAGCATCGCGCGGTCATCCTTCCCCGGTGGATGCTATTCTCGGATCGATCAATTCGAAGCGGAAAGAGCGACTTGCGCGCTCCAGTTTTACCACGTCGCCGATGATTTCTTGACTTTTCTGACTGCTGAGCGGATGCTCAAGTGTGTGCGAAGTATGGTGGTACTGAGCGATTCGAAACTTGAATTCGTTGGGGGACGGTTCCGTTTCCCCCACGAGGATCATAGGGAGTGGCGATATGGCGCCGCTGCGGCGCTCTGGCAGCAGCTGCTGTCAACACTCAGTCCCGATCGAATTTGGGTCGTGGCGGCGCCGATTGACCTGGGCGTGTTGATGAACGCGGGAATCGATACTTTTGGAGGTAATAAGAAAGACGCACTCACGGCAAATGACACCTATGCTAACACGCTCTGCGCCCTGCGCGAAGACTGGGCTTTCAGCGACATGGACCTCCACATCTTGGGGCTCGAGCAAGACACATCACCGCCACAACACCGCTCTGTCTTGCCGGTGGACCACGCACATCTCAAGCCCCGACCCCCTCACAACCTCGGCGGCATCGCGCCCTCCAGCGCCCTCCGCCTGCGCGACTGGACGCACCTCAGCCTGAACGAGGGCTCGTTCCTCAAGGCCTACGGCACCTACGAGTATTTCCAGCAGGGCCCGCCGTCGCTTGTAAGCTCGATCAAGCGAGCCCTGTTCCCCCACCGAAGCTCCCGCGACCCCTCCTCCACCTACCCCCTACACGCCATGCGCCACTTCGACTACACCGCGATGTTTCCCTTCGCCACCCACGCCGACTTCACAGATCTGCTGCCGCACTTGCGCACGCTTGATCTGCAGCTGGCTCCGGACCCGCAATCGGGCATCCTCGACTCCAAGGAGCGCACGGGCAAGGCCGAAATGGCCGACTGCTGGCAGGAATGCGGCACCGCGTATCACGCGCTGGCAACGGCGCTGCAGTCGCGCCGGATGTCAGCCGCCTGGATGCCCCGGTTGGAAAAGTTCGTGTGTCGCGATACGCGCATCGGAATGCTGAAGGAGGATTTGGATGAGCTTTTCACGCCCCTGTGTTTGCCTGTGTGGGCCGAGTGTGAGCCGGGTGTGTTTACGCGCTTGGCCATGGACGCGAGGGATTGGGAGACGGGGTTGGCGGTTGGCAATGAGAATTGACGGACAATCTGCGTCGGATGAGTGAGGGGTGTTGCGCTCGCAAGATGTCACTCTGCGCCGAAGTCTAGAGCAACATTGGCGGATCAGAAAAGGCGAGAGGCGAACAAGCGAAGGCCCCAGTCATCGATGCTATGCCAGAACGAGGTTAGTTTCACAATGTCAACACACCGTACCGTGTCTTTTCAGTCCTAGCGATCATATAGGCGGAGATGGCACTTTAGGAACATGGAAAATTGACCACGCCGTGGGCGGTATCTATTCTTGACAAGCGCCCAAACGCCGCATTGAAATGCAATTCCCGTCGCTTCTGCACCCTACGCGTCCCGAGCCATGCTGTCGCCAGCATAGTGTCGCCGCATCGCCGCGGCGCATATACATGCTCAGCAGAGACACTCTCAAGAGTGCTAGCGGCAGACACGACAGCTGTCGCTGTTGCCAATGGTTTCAGCCGAAGCGCGAATGGCGCCGGCGCGTGTCATGAAACCCCTAGCCCGGGGTTGGCCCGGGGAGTAGCCAGGCCGGTCTGCCTCAGTCACTCCATCCAGATGCGCCGGGAGGAAGGCGCGAACAGTGGCCCAATGCGCATCGAATGGTGCGTTGGGAAGTCTTCCAGAAGCCCGCTCGCTCACCGCCAGTCTCAAGGGTATTCTGCGGGCGGTGGCGACAGCGACGTTGCGCGCCGGTCGCGTGCACAGTGTGTTCTTCCCTCCAGCGGGTCAGGCGGGGATTTTTTTGGACAGGGAAGGGCGGGCGGGCGTGATGCGTGTGCATAAGCGCCGCGCAATCTGGACGCCAGCCGACTGGCGCTGGGCCCAGACCGACGAAACTCTCTCTACACCGCGACCAGCGCTCGGGAGGGTGACGTCTGGCCTACCATGAGGCCGGATGGTTGTCGTCGAGCTCCAGGCTTTCCGACGACAGGTGTTGAAGTTGTCGCGGTTGGGCGGCATCACAACCGAACCATCGCGGGCTGGGAGCAGAGAATGCAGGATGCGTCAGGACCGGTCGGTGGCGAGGGATCTTTAGTCTGTCGCCCTGGCGGGTGCAGCCAACACGGCGGTGGGGGTGTTGTATGTTGCTGGGGATAGGCACACGAATGTTCTGGCACGGCGATGGAGTCGAAGCCAAACGACTGGCGAGCGGGCGTTGCAGGCCTGCAGGAGGTGGCGTGGCGGGCAGTCCAATCAGGGGGCGGCAGGCGCGACCGCAATCCCCCCTGCCCTGCCGCACTTTCCCTCCAGCCCGCTGCCCTCCTCCGCCTCTGCTTCCTTTCTTCCTCTCGAGTCCCTCCTCAGGCTCCTCCATCAGTCACTGTCTCCCCCGACCCCTCCGACACATTCCTTCTTCCTCCTCCCTCCCCCTTCGCCTTCCCTTGCTGCCGCCGCCCCCGCATCTTTTGACCCGCATACATCTGCCTTTGGCTTCGTCCGCCCTCTTCGCGACCCTCCGTCCGCCCCCAGAGCCCGTCGCCGCTGCAACCTCCGCCACGTGGACGCGTGATCACCAGCCGCCATCACCACGAGCAAGGCCTCCTACCGTCGTCGCCTGTCCCGCACGCCTCGCCTTCACGCTGACTCAATCTGATCGACGACGCTTGCTCGGTTGCCCACGAGCGTTCCTCTCAATTGCGCATCTACCAGATTCGCTGTGAGACCAGTTCCACCCTTGGTCCCGCACAAGCCACGCTCAAGATACGCTCAAGACAAAGACGATATTTCGGGACACGGCCACTTCCCCTTCACCGGAACAAAGACACGCCTCAAACGCGACGGCGGACGACTCGGCTTGAAAGAAGAGAGCCTATTTCTTTATAATCTCGTAATCTTGTACCTTACCACCCGCTGCTTGCTTTGATTCAGCAGCAGCTTAATTTGGGAGCCTGAGCCTCGGACTGCCTCTTCAGACTTCAGCGGCTGCCTCCTGCGCCCGTCACTTTGCGGTCCCCTCCTGCTCACCTAATTGCCTCTCCTTAACAGCAACCAACCATCTTCCTCAGCGGTGCCACTTCTGGCAGCATCACAAATCACTTTTGACGATTTCAGCATCCAAGAGTTACGACACCCTGACGAGCATTGACGCTGGCGGTCTTGCTCCAATGAATTACCACAACAACAACAACAATAAAAACAACTCTGCCAATGGCTCTGCTTCCGGTGGCCTTGGTGCCCCGGGCTCCGGTTTCGGCAGCCGTTCCCGCCCCAATTCTAAGAGGTTGAGCGTGGCTCTCCCTCCCAAAGTCGGATCCATCAGCGAGAACCAAGTTGACAACCCGACCCCGCGCACCAGCCGCTCGCACCTGCTTGCAGGTCTGCGCACCCAGCCGAAGACTCCAGCAGCTCCGGCGTCCGCTCCTTACCACCAGACCCAGCACCAGCCTCAAGGCCTCAGGGAGTCCAAATGGGCCAACCAGGGCTACAACAACTACGAACAGGGGATCCCCCAAACCGCTACCGGCGCTGGTTTTGACCATAACAACCAGTACGCGTCCAACGCTGGCCGTCAGATGTACTCCCTTCCCGAGCAAGTCCTCGCACCTCCGTCTTTGAGCGAGGCCGAGGAAATGGATCCGGCCGTCTTGCAGCAGATGCAGATGACTAGCATTTATCTCGCCCAGCGTCAGCAACAGCTCCAGCAGCAGCTTGCCAACATCACTGCTTCTACTCAGGGCATAAGCCTCGATGGCAACATGCAACAGAACGCCTACGGGCAGGCCCAGTTTGCCATGCAAACCGCTCAGGGCATGTACAGCCAGCAGCAGATGCAGACGCCGATGGAGGTTCCTGGCCAGCCTGGAGTGTACCTGGTCTACAACCCTGCCACCCAGGGCTACAGCTATGTTGTGGATCACGACGCTCAGCGCCAAGTCGCCAAGTCTCCTCAGCACAGTCAGCAGTCGGCGTATTACAACTCGAGGCCTTCTTTCGAGCCTCCTCCGCCTAGCGTGAGCGTGTCTCCTCCAAGCACCGAGCGGTCGACCCCGGTCAACACGCGCTCTTTCACGCCACCGAAGAAAGCTTCGCCTCCACGATCCGCTCTGGAGCATGTCGAGCCTCTGCCACCTCCGTCTGCGACGGCTTTCCGCCGCGGCCACAAGAAGTCATCGTCCCTGGCCATCAATCCCAACGCCAGCGTTGCTGACGTCGGCCCTAAGACCGCGTCCACCGCCGTTCAAGGCTCTCAGCGCAGTATGGTGCCCCCCGGTCCCATGACCGGCACATTCGGCCCTGGTGCTGCTCGCTCGGGCGAACACCCCATTCGCCAGCCGCGTGGCCCACCCCCGCTCGAGGAGTTGACCTCCGCCCCTACCAGCAAGCACGAGGGCAGCAAGAACTTCTCCGCCCGTCAACGCCGCCGCGCGATCGACAACCTCGTCCGCGCTGGCTCCTCCCGTCGTGGCGTCGGGCGTTCCGCGAGTGGCAGCCCCATCGAAGCCAACGACTCGCCCTTCTCGCTCAGCGATGAAGGCGAAGAGCTAGCCTCGGTGGACAGTCAACCCAGCCGCAAGATGAGCCCCATCGGCTACGAGATGCAGCAGAAGCGCGGCAGCCAAGGATCTGCAGACGGCTACTTTGGACTCAGCTCGGCTAGTAGCTCCGAGGGCGAGGACACTGGCGCCTTCAAGCAGCCCCCTACGCCTGCCACTCCTTCGCAGGAGGCCACCGGTGGTGATCGCAAGAAGATGATGCTGGGCGTGCTCAACGCAGCCGAGAAGCGCCGCAGCTTCGCCTTGTAGAGCCTGTCGACCACTACGAACACTTTGGAGCTGGGATCCCACGCCAAGCGAACTCCTCCACTCCTTCACGCGACCAGCGCATCGCAGGCACCGCAGCGCGGTCGCCGTGCGCGCTGGTCGCCCATTTGTGCACACACGCCTTGCATTCGCCCAACGACTTCGACACCACGCGGGGAGGCTTGCTTGATTTTTTGCTGCTCTGGTTATTTTCCTCTTTTTGTTTCTCCTCACGGCCGATTACGAGTACTTGGCTCTCTTTTTCGACACTCGTTTGCAAACTGACTTTCTCATGGTTCACCGTGCGGACTGAACCGACCGCGACGATACGCATTTAAGCTTCTACCCTTTACCCATTCTACTGTTGAGTCTGCGGTGCTGCGGAGTTGAGATTTTGGCGGGCGAGTGATTATCAAGGGAGGATGGACGAGGATGGTAAGGGAGGAGGGCAGGGTGATGTTTGGATGGTGGAAAAGGGGTGTGAGTCGAGGCGTCGTCGGTCTGGCTCCTGGTATGTTTTAGTAGTAGCAGTCCTTGCTTCTCTCTACAGCCGCTTCTGCCGAGAAGCGCTGGCACGAGTGGGACGTCTTCGAATTCAGCCTGCAGGCGGCATCTGGCTTGGACAGTTCAAGCAAGGTTGCTGGGTGGACGGTGTGCTGTGTATGCTGTGCTATACCCGGTGCTTCGGGGTGGAGAAGGGAAATACATTCGGTTTATCAACCACTCTTTGTTCCGTGGTGGGTTTCGTATCTCTCTCAAAGTGTCGCAGAGTGTCACCGGCCGCGCAAAACTGGCAGTCACGCTCTGACTGTAAGTGCCCGCGATGAAGGGGTCGCAAAGTCGCTGAGGCAGTTTATGATCGTAGCCGCCTCTAAACATCTCGAGAGCATTTTGAAAAGAGAGGAAAGCGACGACTCAGTTAGTGCGCTTCACCTGTTCCATTGACCGTAACCTGCCAAGACACATTCGGCCACAGAGAGAGATATGCAGTTCCAGAGTCTAGTTCATGACTAGTTGGCGTCGTAGCTTCTCATGTGAAAATGATGGGGAAGGCGCTACCGAGAATAGGCTAAAGCTATCGTCACCAATCAACCATCGTCGAAACGAAGCCCGTAGCCCAAGAGCAGGCGATTGCCCATTTGGTCGCAGTCTGAAGTTGCCGCACAACTCGAACGCGCGGAAAGCTTTCGTTGGTAACATCTCTGCGGCTCCGCCAGACAGTGTTTTACATCCTCTTGAAAAGATTTCCTGTTCATCCAAGTTCACGCCACGTGCGCTGCGATCCAGAGCTCGACGCCACAAGATCATGTTGCACGGCGGCCTCCCCTGATCGGCTTCGTTCGCCAATGTCTATTCCCTTTTGTCTAGATTTATTTTGTCTAGTCTCGTTATGTCCAGTCTTGTCATGTCTATTTGGAGCTTCCTCCCTTCTCTCAGACTTTACCCTTTGGTCTGCCTATGCCTTCATTACAAATTCAATATATGAAGTCTCTGACTGATATTGTGAGTTTACTTGTTCTTCCGTTCAGCCAAGCTGGAGCTTCCTTCAAGCTACTAAGAGTAGATGACTTTCATTGGAAGGGGGACACTTCACAGTCTCCTCTTACTAATAACTTACTAAGCTTGCTCTTTCTTTTATGTAGCACTGGAGCAGAAGACCAATATGACTAGACTTATCACGACAGGGCGATTGTCCAGACACCCGCTTTCCCCGCGCCAACAACGGGCACGCCGTTGAACCTTCAGCAATCTCGTCCCCGTCTTCTCCCTGTGCATTCCCCCTGTCGTTTCTCTGGTTTTTTTAGTAATTCCGTCGAAACAGTTGTGCACATCCGAAAAAAAGAACAAGGTGCATCGATCATGCAAAGTCCAGCGTTTGTGTCTCAGCCGCACTGCGCCCTCCTCTCCAAGCTCCCCGCCGAGCTGCGGAGCCAGATCTGGGCGCTCCTTCTTATCCACGACACCGCGTCCCCCCCACTCCGTCTGCCATCTTCGGCTGACCCCAATGGTTCATCCACCACACGCCCTGGTCCCCGCTTCTGCGCCAACGTCCTCCACACCTGTCGCCAGATCCACGCTGAAGGCAACCCCATCCTCTACGGTGCCAACACCTTCACAGCACACCGCACGCTGCTCGCGACACTCCCGTCCTTCACCCTCGCCGTGCGCCCGACCCGTCTCGTCCTTCCACCCGTCACGCACGACACCGTCGCACCGCTCATCCGCCGCTTCTGGGTTAACGTACGACTAGACGTGGACGCGCGCTTCACGCGTCAGCAGGTCGAGGACAGCTTCACGGGCGTCGAGGAGCTGGAGGTCGAGGTCTTCCAGGCCATGTTCGCGAGCTCGGACTTTAGCGTGCTGGCCCTGTTTGAGGGCGTGAGGGGGGTCGGGCGGGCGAGGGTGTCCGGCAGCGTGGGCGATGGAAGGTATGCGGAGTGGTTGGCAAGGTGTATGGAGCGCGCGCCAGGGGAGGAGGTCGAGTCGTTCAGGGAGGAGTTTGTGGGCGGGGACCGGGCGAGGGATGCGTGGGTGAAGGGGTGGCGGATTTAATAGGAGCGGTCGTAAGATGCGACAACACTCCATTGGACATGATTCGTTGGAATGGACATTGAACTCGGGTTATCACATGGCTGACGGCAGTACAAAGACGAGGTTGTTGCGGTGTTAGTATATACCGCACGGCTGCAAATGGCTTCAAGAAATCGACGCTCCAAGCCGCTTTGGAGTCGAAATATTTATGAGAACGAATAATGAGCGTGCGGCATGACTATAGACGCTGCCCTCGTTGCCTTTGAAGCTGTATTAAAAAATTGCGGTGTCGAAAGACAATTTTCTGGGAAGATGGAGCGATTGTTCAGAATCACGAGTCGTGCAGACCGGTGAAGCATAACAGAATGGACATGTTCTGTACTCGCGTTCCTGAAAAATTTTCTGATCTAGCATAAAGAATATTGCCAGCATTACATTAGATTAGAAGCACCCCAGTATGATGCACAACACCTAAAACACCGTCCCCTTCGTCTGTTGCATCTTCCTCACATCCACATCCTTGAGGAAAAACATCCAGATAAAACACAGCGACATGACAGCGGTACCAGCCGCCAGCATGCGGGTCTGCGCGTAGCCATATGCAAGCTGAATGCCATGCCTTCCCTCGCTGCCCACCGGGTAGCTCAGCTGGGTGACGAGATCGACATAGATGGTGGGCACGTCAGCATGGAAGTCGGTCGGGAGGTAGCGGTAGAGGGCGCCGAGGAAGGTGTTGGTCCAGATGGCACCACTGATGGTGGAGCCGATGGCGCCCCCGATGGAGCCGGAGATGAAGAGCACCGAGAGCGCAGTCGAGGTGTACTGGTGGTCGACGGCGGCGAGCACCGTCAGCTGGCAGACGAGGATGAAGACGGCGCCGCCGATGGAGATGAAGATCTCACACATGATTATGTAGCCGATGTTGCCGTTGGGCTGGCGAAAGTGGATCATGAGGCCTAGCGCGAAGACGTAGAGGGGCACGGCAGCGTAGAAGAGCCAGCGGAAGCGGCCAGTGCGCCTGATGCCCCAGCCCACGATGAACAGGAGCACTCCCGACACAACTTGGAAGGTGCTGTTGACGTATCCGGCCTCGGCAGGTGTAAGATTATAGACGACTTGCAGGAACGAGGTGAAGTAGTTGTTCCAGCAGTAGTATGAAACCTGGTAAGTGGCGTTGATCAGGCAGGAGCCGACAATGGTTCGGTCTGCTAGAAATCTCCATGGAAGAAATGGCGAAGGGGCCCAGAAGTATTGGTAGCAGGCGAACAACGCCAGGAGAACGATGCCGACCACAATCATGGCGATGATGTAAGCCGTCGACCAGCCGCTGGGAGCTGTTGAAGCGAGGTTGAATGGCAGGAGGAACACTACCACACCACACGCTAGGAGAAGGACACCGGGGACTGAAAAGGTACTGTTAGCTGGCGCCATCGAGGATGGTCCGAGGGGCTGACTCACGATCGAATTCGACAAAGACGTATTTGACAGTCTGCATAAACGTCCTTCCACTAGATTCTCGCTTGGCAGGTAGAATCCCCTGCTTCTTCGCCCGCTTGAGGTTCATCCGCATGATGGCATACAGAGGCACAACGATGATCGGGGTGATGATAGCAAAGGCACCATAGCCCCACCGCCAGTTGACGTTGTACAGGAAGCCCTCGGCCGCTTTTGAGCCAGCGAATGCTGTGATCATGTAGGGAGAGCTAGTGAAAGCGAACGCGAGGCCACGGTTCTTGAGACTGGTCGAGTCCACCGCAACGATTTCGAGAGCATAGATGGCGCCGTTGTTCCCCACGGATTGGAAGACCTGAGGAAATCAGCTTTGACCACGATCCAGCTGCGTTGTGAAACATACCGTTGCAGCGCAGTACGTGGCCAAATTGTTAGAGCCAGCCAGCATAATCGTCCCCAGCGTGGCAAAGCCGGCCATGAGGAGGACACCTTCAGCGCGGCCCCACATGTCCAGCATTTTGGCGATAGGGATGTAACTCGCAGCGGTGAGCGCGCTCGAAACGATCCCGATCACCGGAATAAGCGAGTGCGATGCGAAATCGCTCGTCGCGAAAGGCGTCAGTGTCGCAAAGATGTTCCCTTTGAAGCCGCCGACAAGATAGTAGATCCAGACACTGTACGCCGTAACGTTAGTATCTTCCTCGCCCCGTTTGTTAGAAGTCGGTCACTTGCCTGAACAGAGTCGCAGCCACCGAGGTTTTTGTCCATGTCAACGTTATGGCCTCAGCCTTCTTGACACCGGGCTGAAGATCCTCATTAGGCCTGGCTCCTGCATCCGAACTTGCGGGCGTGTCGTTCATCGGAATCGGACCCGGATTCTTGCCGTCAGCGACAACGGATTCTGAGACCATCTCCGGATCGGAGTAAGCGCCATTCGAAGCATCGATCGTTGTCTGTCGACCAAAAGGAGGACGGATGGAGAGCTTCATGTCGCCGAGAATGCCAACGCAAAAGCCGCAGCGACAACAGCAAAGAAATCGAAGTCCAAAGCCAAATTGAACCCCGTTTGATAAGAAACTGAGCGAGGACAGAACGTATCTTGCATGAGGGCGCGAGAACGTATATACGATTTAAAAGGCACAGGTATCCAAGCTCCGGAAGGCAGAGAAAGACGGCTCAGACGGCAGACGGACCAGGGCAACGGGCGGGCCCAAGACCATAGTCCGTTCAACACACCATAAGGCCGGCGCTGGAACCCGCGTAGGCGGGCTCCGTGCCGCGAGAACGTACCGGCCCTGACTCTTGCGATAGCGGGCAGGAGCAGAAGGGGTGTGGATGTGGCATGAGAAGGACGTCTAAGGTGGAGCCATTATCAGATGCAACAACCTCATTAGATGATCTGATTGTTAGCGCCGCATCTGATTAGATTTTTCTGGGTTGCTGGGCACCGCCAACTAACCTGCCAAGGCGCCGACCTCGGGGAATTTCGCTGGGACCGCACCGATTGCAGGCACTGAGCCGCGGGGCACCTCCACTCCACGAGATCGCCATGTTGCATTGCAGGTCGCGTTGAACCGATCCACAAGCGAAGCTTGAACGCCTGGGGTCCTCGAACGCCGTCAATCACGATCGGGAAGGGAAGGTCGAAACAAAAAATCCAGTACAAGCCAAATACCTTGAGAGTGGTCGAGGGCAGGTCGCGTGGTTTTGTCGCTATTGTATTATTGTTCTAGAGTGACGCAAGCCCATAACATCAGCTCTGTGGCTGATACAATGGCCAGTCTTCGAACAACATCGTCAGGCCTCGATTCAGTGAGCATGCCATCACGCTCAAATGCTCCTCCCGACTGTACTCTGTTGTCCAAACGTTGCGTAGCTGCTGGCAATCGTGCAACATCTCAAACAGATCGCGTGCATTGTCAGCTATCCCCAGGCCCTTCCACAATCTGTCCCTCGACTCAAATTCCTCAACAGATTCACCAGGTCTTCGAGGCGGGCTCTGCTCGTCGGAGCCCCACGATATCATGAGCGACGGTAAGGACTCGCTGGAAGCCGGCATTGTTTGCAGGAAGCATTCGGCCTCGTCCAAGATACAACGATCGTTCCACCATATCGACGGGCTGCTTGCGATGTAAAAATCAAAAGAGCGACGTCTTGAGAATAGCGCGCGAAGAGCGAAGAGGCCCCCATAAGAATGTCCATACAGCGCCGCGCGGGAAAAAGCGACGCCTGGAAAGCGTTCTCTGACGGTCGACCTTACTGGCCCGTGAATGAAGTCGAGGAAGGAGTCCGCGCCTCCATATTCCGGGCCTACACTGGCTGACGGGGGTGTCATGTCGAAAGCTCGCCGCTGTCCGTCATACAGCTTCCCTTGCAAGGGATAACCCACAGCAACGACAATGCCCCCTTGCCCGTAGTAAGGCGAGACAGCCCGACGCCAAGCAGTCTCGGTGGCGGTCAGGAACAAGGCGTTCCCATCGATGATGTATCTTTTGATGGCATGTGAGCAGGCGCACATGGTCCGGTGTAGGTCGATGGCCTCTTACATAATGGGTACGGCGGAATCGTCGGTGGGCCGTCTATTCTGCCAGTGTAGTGGCCACGACAGCTGTATGAGATATGCGTTTCCTTGATCCGAGTGCAGATTCAATTGCTCCGAATTCGGTATGGTGACGGGACTCAGCTTGTCCGCCGTGTGATTGTCCATGCCTGGGATCTGCGAGGATCGGCTGGACGCAGCCACAGCGAGCCGTGCTGCAGACGGCCATCCTACATATCGAGTAGCGGCAATTGTGGTCTCGAAGAGGCCATGTTCCAGCGCATTCCGAATTCGGGGAGCACGACTCGCGTAATCGAGCAGCGCGGACGAGCAGCGTGTCAACGAAAAGCTAAAGGCGAGGGAGATGTAGTTGGCAACGCTCACGCCATCTGATAAGTGGGGATCTGATAAAAAGCCCTCAACCGCTAGATGGACTTCCAACGGGCGCTTGACTGCCTTGGCTCTTCTGTCCGTCCACCCACAGACAGACCTCTTCTGCGTGTATCTTCCCCCAGCAGCCAGCACTACTCTCTCTTTCGTGATGCCAAGCGGCTGTCAAGCTCCGCGAGTCGAACAATCTACGATATCGCGAGCTTCTCAGATTCGAAAAAGTGCATTCGAAGGTCCAGAGCAAGCGCACGCCGCCATTTTGGCGCTACGTGCACACGCTCCCCGTGCGCTTGTGTGTTTTCGTACCTCCCGGTGAGAGAATAAAGGTGAGGCAATCGAGCAACCAGGTGAGGGGATTTCAGATGACGAGATGTGATCAACTGATAGAATCTAAGGTCAAGTCGATCGAGACCGGGCACTGTTAAAACTCACAGGATCATACATCGCGGTCTTTTTCGGCAGCTAATGTTCCTTTCGAGCAAAATCCCACGCCTCCGAGCCGCCCTCAGACAGGGTTGATTCCGCGATTCCTTCGACTTTCCCCCGACATCGTCACTGTACCTTTTGGACTCCGCTTCCGCTACAACCGCCTTGCCGCCCACCACACCACCATTCTGCGGCCAAGGCTGAAGCGGACTGATCCGAACGAAAGATTATCTCATCTGATCATCTATTGACCCTCGCTTCCGACGTCAAGCCGTTGCTCAACTCATACGTCGATGAGCATTTCAACAGAAGCACCCGGTGGACTCCACAGCAATTTCGCTATTGGTGTCTTCAGGCGAGCCACGGCATCACATGCCTCTCGCGAACCATCCGTTCTGCAGCCACGTTCGTTGAGCCGTCTTTTTTTCCACAAGATGAACGCTTTAGACATCCGACCTCGCTCTGTCCGCTCATTGTGAGGGATATTGATACGGTCAAAGAATGGATCGTTGAAGGCTTGAATGTCCTACTTGCCATGTAAGCCGACCATGGGTATATGAGTTGATTCGGTTCATCCCACGAAAGCGGCGTGGAGAGAATGAGTAGCGCTGCTTGATAATGCCATCATTTTCTTCTGTCTCTTTCAAGCTCCATTCCCCGAGCGCACAGGTAAGATGCGTTTCTCTCCGTGCTTGGCCGCTCTCCTGCCCCTGACGTCGGCCTCGTTCAAGTCCGGTTGCGAAGATGCCCCCTGGGACTCGGACATTGACTGTCGGAACCAGGTTCACCTCGATCCGAGACTTGCCCTTTGCGCCTGAGCACACCAACACCTTCTTTAAGATCAGGAATCGCCAACGCAGCTACATTGTGCTTCACTGCATAGATGAGCCGCCCAAGATCTGATCCTCCCCCAACCGGGAGCCATTGATGGTTAGGGTCCCCGTCGAGAATGTGACGGCTCTGGATGGTTCTAGCCAGCACTTGATGGATGTAAATGCATTGATCTGCAGCACTGTTATGACGATTCGCTAATCTTGCCAGTCGCACGGTGTGTCCAACAGGATTAAATGCGTCCAAGAGCAGTCGACGGTCGGCCTGCATCCGCGGCTTCACGCGGTAGAACAATACCTATGAAGAGTCGGACCGGTCAGAGGCCCCCAAGACGGAGGTCAAATTTCACGACGATGCGTCGGCGAGCAGAGACGGCTAGAGGGTTCTCATCTACAACGAGGGTCGATACGCCCCCCTCCAGCAGTTGAACTACATCAAGCTCATCTCAATATCCTTCGGTCTCGAGGAACAGGCCGAGGCAATATACAGCGCTGCGCTGCCAAGTACCATGGTGCGGCGGCTCTGGTGCAGAATCTCGTGATGCACGACGACCATCCTTTGGGCGCCTTCCTTTCCGCTCTTGAAAAAGCGGACAAGTCTTCGTCTGTCTTCCAGAACGACTACTGGAACATGCTCGCAACCGATGCCGAGTCTTAGCTCGTCCATGTCTCGTCTGACGGCTCAGGCGACGACGTCTCCGTTGCTCTGGACGGCGAGACCTTCTCCGTACAGTCGTGCCTCATGATCGACACCACCGAGTTCCTGTCCGGTAACTTCCCAAGCGACCGACTCGACGAGCATGTCTGCTAGGAGCTCTCCGAGCCTCCAACCGATACGTACGCCATGGGCAACGACAACGTGTGGCTGTCCGGAAAGCAAACCACTCGTAACAAAACTCGCACTCAGTAACCCCCTGCGTCTCTTCCAAGCTGCTGCTGACTTGAGCAGACTTCTTTGCCCGAGGCGTTTGGCGCGCGGACCTCGTCCTCCGCGACTAATTCGCAATCACCCACCCCGACTCCGACGAGTCCCACACCAAGACCTTCCTACGTTCGCCCAGCAACCAGGACGAGTCCGAGGCACAAAGACGTAACCACCCTCTCTTCCACCCCCAGACACCTCCTGCAAGCCCCAGCTCACTAACAACCGCCCAAGCATGTCCGACCGCTGCACCGATGCAGACGCGACAACCTCCAGCCTCGAGCAGACCCAGAGCGCCCGCCCTGACTGGGCTGGCGGGTAACACTCCTCAGGCCGAACGCCTCATGCCCACAACCCCGACGCCGACAGCGACGAAGTCGAGTCGCTGGCGCAATCCAGCGGGTGCTGCGGCAGCGGTGGCCTCTCTCCAGTGACGCGATCGCGGGCGCGGCTCCGATTTTCGGCGCTGTGTTTGCGGTGTTCTGATTTAAGAAGCCGGACGAGAAACGGCGGCAGCAGGAGCAGCGACGGGTTGAGCTGGAGGAGGGAAGGAGGGGGAGCAGTCGTCTGTTGGCTCGGCCGGGGTGAGGTGAGTGTGGCTGTTCCATGCGTTGCGGGATGTGAATAGGGGGAGTGGGGACTGATCGTGGAGGTTGGCATCCGGCTGGTGATGGATGGGGTGGGGTGTTGTAGCGGTTGGAGACCCTTCCACTCTTTTGGTCTGGAAGAACTGGAGCATGATAAATTGTGAAGGTTGGAGTAACGGCTTCGCTAGTTGATGAATTACTCTTACAATTCACGAATCTCCGGCGCTTGCTTCAGCGAGCATTGACTCCTACTTGTCGGCTGACATTTTCAAAACACGTCGTCAACGCTCATCCTAGATATGCCACCCTGTCACCACCATGATCATCGACATCGGTATTACATCAATTTCCGCAAAAGACGGATCTTTGAAGAGTTTGCAAGCGAGGTAATGAAAGCAGAAAGCTAGTTAGGTAAACGAATCCCTAGGGATCCGAGAAAACCTACCCTCTCTCCTTCCCGCCATGCCCCAGCTCTTATGCCTTGGCCATGACAAGTACAGCCGATACCATCCCATTCCCTACCGCCGCAGACGCACAGAAAGCAAAACGCCCGCACCTTCGGAGAAAGAATGCTAGCAGCGAAGTGGGTATCGTAACAAAACGACGTGTGCAGCCCGCCCTTTCCCCGTTCCCCCATGGTCCGATTCCATTCCTGCGCCGAATCCGTAGAGCAAAAGTGAGCATGGAAAAGCAAAGCGACCCTTTCCCGCTGAGACCATGTGAATCGTTCTCATTCCCGTCCCTTCCAAGTGAACGCCGGTGAAGAAGCAGGAGTGTAGGCTGAGTATCCTCCTTGTGTAATTGAGACCAGAGGAGCGCGGTTGTGCCGGCTGCTGCGCTTTGAGGCCTTGTATTGATGCTGTTGAAGTACATTTGCGTGAGGTTGTTGATAGGTATGCTGTGTCGTGTCGGGCGGCCAGGCTTGCGGTTGTGCCGCTGTCTGAGCTGAGTGCAAGGCGCGAATCGAGTGAGGTGGTGGTCCGTCTTCACTTCAGTCCTCCCAGATCGTCTCCAGGTCCAAATCCGCCCTCCTCTCGCCGCCGCAAACGCTCCATCTCTTCCGCTCGCCGGCGGCGCCGCCGCGCCCAAATCCACGCCTGGTCCCGCTGTCCAGGCTTCGGCGGCCTGTCACGTCCTCGCTGATCGCGGGCATGTTTTTCGCGTCCTCAGCAGCCTCGTACTCCATCTCGGGCGCGTCCTCAATCGTCTCGAGCGAGCTGATGGAGGGCGAGCGGGAGCGCGCGGAAGTTGGTGTAGAGGGCATGGAGCTGGTGAAGGATGAGGTGCTAGCGTAGTGGTGGAGTGAGGGGTAGGACTCGTTGTACTTCTGCGGGCCGAGCGAGGGCGATGAGGTGTTGGAGGCAGTGTAGGCGCAAGGTTTGTCGGCGTTGTTGGCAGGGAACGAAGTCGACGCTTGCGGTTGTGGAGGCGCGCTGGTGCTGAAGGCATGGAGAGGAGAAGTGGGCCGGCGGCGGAGCGACGACGACGAGCGAGTCGAGGGAAACGGGTGAGGTTGCGGCTGCTGACGAGGTGCAATGTTGAGCTCGGTATCTTCCTGAATGGCCTCAATTGCGCTGGAACCCTCGTACCAGCTAGGGGTCCTCGCGGTGGGCTGCTGTACTTCCTCCTGAACATTGAACGGCGACCTCGGACGGGCAGGCGAAGATGACAGACTGCTCGAGCTGCCGCTGGAAGAATCCAGCGTCTTCTGCGTGTGTACCATCGGAAGTGAATGGGCTCTTGTCATGAGCGCGGCCCCGCTCGAACGTGATCGCAAGTGGCTGCGGTTGTAGGGAGACCTATTCCTATGAGCACTCGATGGACGGGCCAGCTCTTGTTTCTCCTGCTCTTTGAAGTAGTTCTGCAGCAGCGCCGCCGGTCCAGGTTCGGTCGAGCTACGAGGGTTGCCAGGGCGCAGTCTCGCCTGCGCCGGGAGGGTGACGATGTTGTCGTCCATGTTGTTGGTGGATTCGCGGGCACGGGTAGTGAGGTTGAGCTTGTCGTGCCCCAGCTGCGTCGGCGCCTGGCCGAGCGTTGTTGGTAGGATTGCTGTCCTTGCCGTTGGAGGGCCGTCGGTCGATCCCCCTTGCGCGGACGGAATTTGTCGCGCCAGGGACGGTCCCGCAGCAGGTGAACAACAAGGCGACGCGGAGGGTCGGAAAGAGGAAGAAGCACGGATGAGCCTGCCCACGTGCTATCACCAGGAGTGGCGGAGGGGAGAGGGAAGGAGGAGGATGAGGTGGAGGGAGGAGGAAGGAGGAAGGAGGAAGGAGGACGGAGGACCGAGGAAGTGAAGGCGGCAGCTGACGCTGCGGAGGCTTGCAGACGTTCACGTTCCTGACTAGCGCGCGGGACTTCACGCACACACGCAGGCACGACGTTGAGACGCGCGGGGGCTCGCTGCTGATGTGGTTGAGCGTCGCCGGCAAATTCAGATTGAATTCGCTCTTGAGTCTGGTGAGAGCGAGAGGCGAGGGAGAGATACCTGTCGGATCAAGTTGTATTGCGCGTCAAGGTCATTCCTCAGCTTCGTCTGGAAGGGGGTAGAAGGCGCAGCGGCGCGACCATCCGCCATGGACAATCTAGATCCCCCAACGCACGTGTCGACGCTGGTCTCGATGCCCGACTTCGCATGTACTGGTATGCGAGGCACAACACCCGCGGAGAGGAAGACGCCTCGCGTGCTTTTTGTCTTCCTTAGCTTGGGATATAACGCAAGGCGGCACGGATTGCCGTCGACGTTGCGTACGGATGTGCACGTGCGGTATGGCCTGGTGCAACGCTCACGAGACCTGAAAGCCAACGCGTGGCAAACCCAATTCCGATCCGGGATCTATCTGCGGACGATGAGACGATCATACATCCCCCCGCGATGGAGACGTTGCTGCGAAGAAGATGGCGGAGAATGAAGGATGCTTCTGTTCGTTGGCGCTTGCTGCATCGCCGTACAATTGTTCCACGGCCTGAACCTGCCGCGCCGCCTACCTACTCCTTACCCTCCTTCATCGAATCCTCAACACCGCCATCCGGCAAGTAAGCCGCCAAACCAGGCCCCTCGCGCGCCTTTTGCTCCGCAGCCGCATTCCTTGCCTGCTCAGACCTGCCGCGCTTCCTCCCCTCCCGACCCCCCCTCTGATACCCCAGAGTCCGAGCCACCATCTCCGTGATCTCTTCCGCCCCCAGCGCCGCCCCACCGGGCGCAACCAACCCTTCGTCCCCCAACTTCCATCCCAAATTCCGCAGCACCCTCCACTTTTCCCCCACGCTCTTCCTAACCAGCTCCCCCGTAGCCCGCGCATCCTCCAGCGAGTCGTGCCCCCGATCCCCACCCATCTGGATGTCCTTGCCCAAGTGCTTGGACGTGAGCGCCTTGAGCCCCAAGCGGAACGGCAGCCCACGCTGGTGTGGATACAACAGGATGGTGTCGACGATGGAGGGGTGGCACAGGCGCACGGCGTTCAGGTCATTGTCGATGGCGTGGCCGAGCAGAGGTGTCTTGGGCGTGAGAAAGGTGCAGAGGAGGTCACGGGCAGCTTGAGGCGAGGGCACAATGGGGAGGGTGCCTTCTGGCAGAGTTTCGTTGGCGATGGTGCGGGCTTTCCAGTCGTCGTAGGGGATCGCCGAGGTGATATGTTCGGGCCAGACGCCCGAGAAGCGGCTGTTAAGGTCGAAGATTAATCCTAGCGGGCGGACGAGGACATCAAGGAGCTCGGCTCCCGATGGCCAGGCGACGGCCGTGAGGCGGATGAGCTCCAGGCCGTAGACAGTATAGCCCATTTCGCAGTCGAAGGTGACGCCTTTGACCGCGTTGCCGTGTTTGTCCTTCGATGGGTGCTCGTTCTCGGGTGTGGTGACGAAGGGAAGTACAGCTGCCAGTCGCGCCGGGCTGCTGGACTTGAAAGCGTGGTACTCAACGGACGTGCAACCGGGTGAGCCTACGAGGTTGTTGCAGCACGGATAATAAGGCTCCTTGTGACCGGTATAGTGGTCCGTCTTCGACCTTTGCGGAAAGATCTTCTTGCTGGGGTGGTGCTTGCAGGGGCCGCCCGAAGCAAGCAATCCTTCCTCGTCCCGCTCCGGGAACACTTGGAATCGAGCGCTGCAGCGATCACAGGCTTCGTAGTTTCTACTCATCTCAACCGCGGCGGCTGCCTCGGCAGCTTCCGCCTCGGTCGGTGGATCTGGAATGTACCCGAACTTGGCCAGACATGTTTGGTCTGCCACCAGATATGGCAAGAGCGTAGCCTCCTGGTCCTCACTGAGTCCGGTCTCCAGGGCCTTCTCCTCATCGTGCTCGGGTGCTGACGGTCTAAACAAGTCTTTGACCTGCTTGACCCAGGCATCAAGCCCCATCTTCTTGTACACAGCGATCCGGTTTTTGATCACGTTGCCATAGACTGTTGGCTGTTCCGTCGCTACCCGTTCCTCTTCATCCAAAGCGATCTTAATCAACTCTTGCTCAGTGAGACGAAGAAGGTGCTTGGAGTCCAAGTTGCTCTGGTCAAGCTTCTGGTTCAACCGCGTCGTCTCTGCGTGTATGTACTTAAGATAAAGAGATCGTTTGGAATGCCCGGCAGGGTCGTTGGCGATGAGCCGAGGGTTGAGGGTTTCGTCCTTATTTGGCAATCCGTTTGCTGGTCGTCGAGGCGTTGAAGTCTGATCTGTCTTGCCGTTTGCGATCCCTGTCCTGTTTGCTCCAGTCGAAGAAGCTGCTGGCGGCCTCTTCATGCTGACGATTGGTGGCGATACCGATTTTGCAAGGCTGGACGGTTGATTCGAACTCAATTGCAGTGTCGTCGATAGAGACCGACTGGACTTCTCCTGCTTAGAAGTTGTGCTAGATTGCCTGTGCGGAGTGGCTAATTGGTCTTTGATTAACTCGGCCCTGCTTGGCGGCTTGGAGGCTGCGTCGTCGTATGTCACTTTGCGCCTCTTAGCCGCTGGCTCTGCTGAGTTGTCGTTCGCTTTAGGAACGGGGTGTGGCTCCTCTAGCAGCTCCTGTCGGTCATCAGGCTGTGATTTCGGCTCATGCTTGAAAATGCAGCTAGTGAGCGAGCATCTGTCGCCTTCGGGGCAGCAGATGCCGCTGAAGAGGTTGGTTGTGGTGAAAACCATGATGGGCCAGTCTTAGTCGGAGATCTGAGATGGTCCACTCATGTCTCAGCGCCGGAGTTCTTGATTGATGGTGGTAAAAGCTTGGAAACTGAAGGAAACCGAGACTCTGTACTTGCGGGGAAATTGGCGGTCACTGCATGAACCGCCTGGGGTTTAGCACTCGAGCATCAATCTGAGACCTTCACTGGCCTGATGTGTTCTTTCACCAAGTTGGACGTGACGTCGTCTCAGCGATCATGCAATGAAGCCACGATCTCTCATCCCAGTACCATGTGTCGGGGTTTGCTTGCTGAACATTAGACAGCTCGAATCCGGCAGGAAGATGTAACGTCTCCATAGATTGCCTGATGATCTGCTGAGTAGTCGCAACCAGATCGGCGGTGCCATCTAACACGTGCCGCGAAATGTGATGGTTAACTGCCGCTGTCAAAGTCGAAGCTGTCGAGCGGCCGGAAGCAGGTGAAGATCAGCTCCGGCGCTCCGGCTTTAAGGTGCCGGCTGCGGCGACCATCGGCCTTAGATCCCCCCGGCGGCGCCTTTTTCCTGAGCCCCTGGATCTTCTCACGTCATGACATGAACGCCTCCAGGCCACGTCCGGACGGTCTCAGGTGTGGGATTGAGTCCGGCGCAGCAGAACCGTAAGCATTAATACTCTCCCTTCAGCCGGCCTTCTTCACTACGGCTTCAGCTACATTCACTTTCTCCATTCCTTGACTACCCCAGTGTCGAAAAACCGCGGGACCCCCCTTTCTCTCAACTCTCTCTGGGCCATGGCAGATCGTCCGCAACACCTCTGCGTGCTGGTCCATGGCCTCTGGGGACAGCCTCTCCATCTCGACTACCTAAAGAACACCCTCCAGGAACACTACCCTGAAGACGGCCTCCACATCCTCGTACCAAAAAGCAACGCCAACAATTTCACATACGATGGCATCGAAGTTGGCGGCGAGCGCATCACGAACGAGATCGAGCAAACGATTCGTGATCTGGAGCAGAACGGTCCAAAGGTTGGCAAGATCAGTATAATCGGATACTCCCTTGGAGGCCTGGTCGCACGGTATGCGATCGGCTTATTGTACAAGAGCGGTTTGTTCGAGGATGTGGAGCCAGTCAACTTTACGGCCTTCGCAACGCCGCATCTGGGTGTGCGAACGCCCAAGCTGAGCTACCTGTCGAACGTCTGGAATGTCATGGGCCCTCGCACGTTGAGCACATCGGGACAGCAGATATTCCTCGTTGATGACTTTCGCGACAGCGGAAGGGGGTTGCTCGAGCTCATGGCGGACCCCAGCAGCGTCTTCATGAGGGGACTCGGCAAGTTCAAGAATCGCACCTTGTACGCCAACACGACGAACGACAGGAGTGTGCCGTACTATACGGCCGCCATTAGTAAGACGGACCCCTTCTACGATCTCGAGGCGGTGGATGTGCACTACCTGGATGGTGAACCCGAGCCCGTGCTCCTGGATCCGCAACACCCGGTATCTGTCCGCAAGAACATCGACGAGCAAAGCCTGACTGCATACGAGCGGTGGACTTCATATTCCCAATCCGCCAGCAAGAACCTGCCATTTTACGCCTTCTTCCTCGCCGCCCTGCCGTTCGCGGTCCCGACTTTCCTGCTGAACGCGGTCTACCAGAACTACAGATCCGGACAGCGCGTGCGCCTCCACGAGTCAGGCATGGCAGGTATCAACCAAGGTCGCTACCGGATACCGTTGCTGGAGGAGACGCAACACCTGCACGACAAGGTGTACGAGCGCCTGGCGGACATGCAGAGCGACGAGTATCTTCCGACGCCACCACCAGAGCCTGCGAACGCGTCCGGCAGCAATTCGCCGAAACAGGACAATGCGCTTGCGCGGATGAAGACTTCAGAAGACGGCTTCAAAGTGCTGGCGCTCACACCCGAGCAGTTCCAGATGATCGAGAACTTGGACCGCGTGGGCTTCACGAAGTATCGCGCGCACATTCAGCTGCACCGGCATACCCACGCAGCGATCGTGGTGCGCGTGGACAAGGAAGGGTTCAAGGAGGGCAAGACCGTGGTGGCTCATTGGGTACGAAACTTCGAGATCTGATCTTACCCGCGCTCGGAGCCTCACCACGCTTGCGTCACTCGAGATGGTGGAGCACGAGCTGTCGGGTGCTGCAATCGAAGATTGTGGATGTCCTGAGGCAGAAGTATGACATGCCAAGCCTACCCAGGGACCGGTTGCTGTGGCAGCCGGGCCGCCGGCAGCTGTTGAGCTGTTGATACCAACGGTCGCGAGGAGCCGCGACTCGCACGTCGGTACTAATCGCTTAGCTGCATTTCTGCAGTATTTCTCGCGATCGACCTTTCGCGACACAATTGCAGACCCAACTCCACCACCGCGCCGCTTCGAAATGGAATCCCTTTTGTCGCCTTCATTCGACAACATTGCCTCCCGCGACAGCACCAAGATTCGCAAAGGCCTGCGCCAGATCGAAGGAGTGCTGGCACAAATATGCTTGTCAAAGCCGTCCTCGCGGTCACCGCACAAGCGCAAGTCGTCCGCCATTGGGGACAAACAGCAAGCATTGCCTAAGCAGCTGTGCGAGCTCAAGCACGATGCGGCGTTCAGAGAATTCTTTCGACTGCAAGAAGGCTTCCAGTGGAATGGTGCGCGAAAATATCTCTCCGCCTCATGTTCTTTCCGCGCAAACACTTACACTTCCACAGTCGCATCTCGCCTCGTCTCGACCCTCGAGCGCCTTATGGGCATGGGTAACCCCTCGCAAACCGACCTCCTCATCCTCACCTCCCTCGACCTCCTCCAAGGCGTCCTCCTCCTCCATCCCCCCTCCCGCTGCCTCTTCAACCGCGAAGTCTACATGAACCTCCTCCTCGACCTGCTCGACGCCTCGAACCCGCCCAAGGTCCAGTCCCAGGCCCTCCTCGTCCTCGTCACCGCCCTCCTCGACCACCCGCTCAACACGCGCATGTTCGAGGACATCGACGGCCTGCTCACCGTCACGAGCCTGTTCAAGAGCCGCGAGACCACGCGCGACGTCAAGATGCGCACACTGGAATTTATTTACTTTTACCTCATGCCCGAGGCGCCTGTCACCCCGCCCAAGCCGAACAGCGCCCCCAACACCGCCATCATGCAGTGCGCGCCCAGTAAGCTTGGCAATGTATTTGACGGGCACGCGAGGACGCTTTCCGGTGACAGTGGTGGAGGGATGGACTTGGACGAAGAGTCCGCCACGCGGCCGATGGAGGAGAAGCAGGAGATGCTGGGCGACTACCTCAACAACGTGGACGAGCTCGTGCAGGACCTGCTGGAGAGCGCGCCATTTGGCGCTGTCAGCGGCTGAGAACCGCACACATTTGATGGGCGTCTGCGAATGTTTACAAGCGTTGGATTCGGCGAGCGTTCGGTGTTCAACGCGCCTGGGTGAGGGACGCGGTTGGGACCGGGGAGTTTCACTTAATGCACGGGAGTGGTGATGCCTTTACGTTTACACGACGTTACGAGGCGATGTGCTTTTTCTGCGGGTACTGGGTTTGCTTTCTGGGCGGGTATTAGGTTTGCTTTCTGGGCTTGCTATGTACCTCCAGGGCGGTTTTGCTTCATCCTCATTCGGAAGAGCCTGATGTTGTTACTATGCAGCCATGCGTTTACGAAATCGATTGTCATTGGAAGATCCGTCTCCCGTGTATAGCCGTCCATGAACGCCGTTTGGCCGGCAGCTGAGTTGCTTGCCGCCTCCGCTTGAACGTTTTGCGGAAATCCCTCGACTCATGTGTCTAGCACACAGTAATAAACAAGCCCACCGGGCTAGGGTTCCAGTCTTGGAAAAAGTCAAGCGCCATGCCACCCTGCGAGCTGATCTCATAGCTCTGGGTAGTGCCAGCTGCACAGTTCCCAGAAGCAATGAGGTACGAGTTGCCGGGCGCAAGACTGATGGGTCTCATCATCTCGTGGCCGTCCGGGGCGTTGTTGTAAGTGGTCTGCTCGTCGGCCGGGGAATCGAGATGCTTGAAGGAGCATTGACCCTGGCCATTGTAGGTGTAGTCGGAGGTTTCGAGGTCGTTCTTCACGGGGAAGAGGAACACGAGATTACACGTTTTGTCGACGTAGCTCGAGGGGATGTCGAAGTTGAAGATGGTGGACATGTCGTCGGAGAGCTTGCCGCTGTACGAGGTACCATAAGCCATGGTAGGGAAGCGTTTCGACACCGGCACGATGAGGTGAGGTGTCTCGTGGGGCCCGCTTAGATCGATCGGGCAAGCGCTATTGCCGTTACCGTTGGTCATCGATGGGACCGCATCGCCATGGTTGTTGGGCTGCTCGTTGGCATGCTGCTCAGGATAGGCAGGAGGTTGAGAAGGATGATCTATCTCTGAAGTGGGCTTAACAGGATAGCTTTTAGGTGGTTGAGAGCCGTATTGAGTGGTAGGGGTAGGCTGCTCCGGGGCAGGTGTGGTGGTTTGAGGCTTGGGACTCGAATTTGGCCGCTCGGTTTGGGCGGTAGTTGTCATGTACATGCTGCCTCTGGTAGAGGTATGGGTCACCTGGTTGTTGCCGTAGGGGTGGGCAGCGGCGACGGAAACGCCAAGGGCGAACACGACACTGCTGGAGATGCCTTTCATCTTGTGTGAGATGACGTTACGAAAGAAAGAAACTAAGAAGAGGCGACAGATTAGGGACGAAGGAGATCGAGTTAGAAGACCGAGCGGGCCGCTAGATCTTATAGAAATGTTTTCACACATCAGCATCCGTCGCGATCGCCAGACTGCTTAGTGATACGGCCGTCTTAATCAACGTGAAAGATGGCCGAAAGCAGGCTCGTCGATCCGCCAACAAGCAGGCGCACAAGTTCAGCCACATGTCCATCGTGGAATGGTGGGAAGCGCGCCAGCTCCATGTCTTGCGAGCCAGACCAGGCGAGTATGGCGGCATGTGATTGAGATTGGCCTACCGAGGATGTACGATAGCAGCTCTTGGCTGACCTTGTGCTGGGAGAAAAAGCGCCGTTGTGCCGTGTACCTGTGAAGAGCGGCCGATCCCCCAGCCTCGACAAACAGAGAAGCTTTCGCTCGCCTGTCGTTGGGCCTTTACCCCGGCGAAGACGGTTCAACGGCGTGCGGGCGGAGTACATTGGAATTGTAGATATGCGTTACGACGACGCGCTTCTCGGCTGTCTGGGACAGATACCCAAATGGTCGCGCTCCTCCTTGTGACAGGAGCTCCGGGCGTCTCATGTACTTTGGAAAAAGTGTTGAAGCCGGTGTCCAGGCCTACGAGAGCACCAAGAAGGCGATAGACAGCCAGAGCGTTCGTCTCAACAATTGAGTTGATCGCTGCAGCGACGACGGTCAATCCTCAAGCATCTGCTACCGAGGCCTGTGAACTTTCAACGAAGTACGCGAGCATCCCCGCTAAAGACCCCGCCAGCCAGAGTCGTCAGGCCCGTAGTGCCTCGGGAGCTATGCACGATATGACGGTGGAGGTCGACTCGAGCACTACGGTCGTTGGGGCTGGCCCCTAGCATACGGCCGTGAGCACAAGGTCGGCGTAAGAAGCCGTCTCTAGAGTAACGTTGGCAGCACACTGGATTCCTTGTGCAAGGGTGGGTCAAGGCCAAGGACCAGCAAGCGAGACCGTTCAGAGGCAAAATGGAAGTTGAGATCACGCCCTGGCACGTGAAGCCGTCAGGTCTAAGGCGCACGACGATACCGAGGTGGGAAGTGGAATGGGAGCGCTGCACGGAGGTGGAGGCAGGTACTCTCGGTGCGCAGGAAGCCCCTCACGCCCCTCTCCTTGAGCCTCGGGGACTGTGAACAGACGGGTGGCGGAGCAATATCGTTTTTCCCTTGATGGTACCGCCGTTTTCAGTGAGTCTGCTGGCTGAACGGTGAGGCTCTGAGGTGCGAAGGTAAAGGAAGAAGAAAGGCATACCACAGATACCGCAAGCAATGAAACCACAGTGAAAGAGAGTTGAAATAAGCGCTGGTCCGTGGAAGCCCTTGGCACTCGGCCAAATGACCTGGGGAAAGAGGAGTTTCTCGTCTCTTTACCAATCGACACTTCGGTTACCCATTCGACCGTCCAGCGTCGCGCATGCGTTCTCGTCTTGCAGGAGCAATATTGCCCTTAACCGGATGAGCCGCCGCAAAGCCTGAGGCCGCGTCCTGGACTCGCCCAGTGCTGCCTCGCTGTATGCGCCGGCGCCGGACAGCGTCCGTGCGCCAGTACATTTACGCGCCGACCTCATCGACGACCGCCCACGACCACTCGTCGCCGCGCCTACACGGCCGCTCGCAAGCGCCGCCGTCCTTGTTCTTCCATACACGCCGACCTGGACTGTACCATGACGCTCCGGCTGGCGGCAACAAGGTGAGATCATGGGCCGCCCGCGCGCCCATATCAAGCACTCGTCCTCCGCCTCCTGTTCATGGCCGCGACATCGACGCGTTGAAACAGCTCCCGCGACTCTCCTTGCCTTTCCTTCTCTCTGTCCGTTTCCTTGTCGTTTTCTTGGTTGTCTGTACTTTCTTCGTGCTGCTGGTCGGCGATCCACCCCTACTACCTAATGCTTCTTTCCATCTCTCCTGTCCATCTTCCATTGCAATAGAGACTTTTCGCTTGTCTTACTAGGCGCCACATGCTGAGCAGCGCCCCACCATGCCGACACACCGGCGCGACGCCGCAGCTGCTACACCAACGGCCACTTTTCAACCTCCTCAATACGATCGTGCTGCTCGTCCAGCGCAACTCCCCCGGCGGGACCTCCCGAACGAACTCCAGAGCCTCGTACCCGCGTGCGCCCGCGCGTGCCTGGCTACTTACCTCGACCAGGGCTACGAATGCCCCGACGACGACCTGTCCTGCATGTGCTCGCGGTATACCGCGCAGGGCTACTCGCTGGGCGAGCTGGCGTACCTCTGCCTCAAACAGGAATGTCCGGGGGAGAACGCAGGAGTGTCAGGGACGCTGTATAATATCTGCGTCACGGCTGAAAATGCGGTGCCGGCCACGCACCGGACGCTTACGCTTCCCTCCACTTCCACTCCTTCTGCGAGTAGAACTTTTCCCACTTCGACTGGAGACGTGACAAAGTCAGCATCGAGCACCTTTATCACGAGAACGACACAGACTTCATCAGCTGCTCAGACACAGAGCTCAACGCATGCAGGTGCGGCGTCTTCCACCTCGCACATGCCGTCAAACACGGCAGCCGCTGCTGAAGGCGAGATCCCCAGGTCTTCTACCCTGTCTGCGGCGGAGGCAGCGGGAATCTCCGTCGCTGCGATGAGCATCCTTTTTCTGGCTATCGCTGGCTGCCTTTTCATTGCGTGTCAGCGTCGTCGTAAGGCCGGAAAAGCGAAGAGCTCGTCATCTTACAATTCGGACGTTGCCACGTGGATGGACTTCTCTCCTTCCAGTAACGATGACCGCAATCCGAAAGACCGATCGTGTCAAGGATTTCATACGCCTGGTGCCGTGGACAAGCAACGACAGCTTTGGTCGGACAGACCACCAATGCAGCCAATGTATGGCAAGGAATCCGGCACCTCTCCACAGAGCAACGCGAGTAGTCAAAGCACCCACACGCTGTCTCAGCTTTTGCCGGAGAAGTTGCTTTCCGAACCTGCACCCCGACAACGAGACCCTTCGCGAGCCGCTAGAAGACCAAGCATAATGTCCACTGCCACCGAATTTGAGGAAGATGCTACGACGAGCCCTAAGTTGCCAGGGCTCCCCGCACATCCGAATCCCGCACACTGCGCTCCTATGCGAAGGCCGCCACCACCGCAGCCAGGCCATCACCCTGAATGGCCCTCTGTGCAGTCGCAACAGCAGCTCTCGCAGCCAACACAGCCATCTCTCTCGCTCAGCATCCCACGACAACCTTCACGACCGAAACAGCCACCGCCCCCAATGGTGTTCCCGCCCCCACCGGTGCCAGAAGAGGATGAATCAGGAAGCGACCAACGCGTCAGCAACTGCTCCAAGTCGCATTCCAACAAGTCTTCGAATAGTCTTCTCAACTACTACACCGGCAGCGACCATGACTCTCCTGACCCCGACCCAACCCCTATCGAAGACGACACCCAAAAGCGCAAAGCGGCCCCCCCAGCCATCGCAGTCACCAAGCCTCTCTATCCACCCCGCGCCGTGCGACGCGACTCGATTGCCTCCGACACCTCCTTTGAAAGCAGCGACCCGAACGACCCGACTCCCCCCGAAGAGCCTGCGCGCAAGCTCTCTCCAGTCCAAGAGTCCCCCATAGCCGGGATCCGTTACCCCAAAGTCCCGCGCAGCTCCAATCAAGCGGTTCCTCGCTCACCCAAAACTGCGCCGTCCCCCCACGGCAACGCCAAATCCCACATCGCTTCCCCTTCGCAACTCCAGAGCCGCACCCCTTCCTCTTCCACCCCGCTAGGCCACCGCCGTCACCCATCTCAAACCTCCCCGGCCTATACGCCACCCTTACTTCACCAACGCAACCCTTCTTCCAACACCCTGGCAGCCAAACGTCGCGGCTCCCCCGCCGCTGAAGACCTCGAGCGCCGCCTCCACCTCCACCCGCCCCAAAATCAAAAGCAACACCGACATCCCCTTCCCC
>JAWXCT010000043.1:52630-67784 GCA_034509035.1 Saxispiralis lemnorum
GGCGGGGGAAATGCTTTGCTGCTGGTCGGTTTTTTGTCTTTGGTCGAACAAGAATTCACGATACCCTACTCCCGTTGCATGGCTCTTGAGGTAGCTTAAGTCTGATGGCACATTCGCTCGAGCCGCCCCGGCGCTGGGTGGCTCGCGCTCACAATAGAGTTTCATTTTGCCTGTTTTGTACTTGTTGCAAGGCGTGCTGGGGTCCTTTTTCGGGGGCACCTCGGGAGGTTTTGGAGTAGTGAGGGAGGCTGGAGTACGGCGCAGGGGGCTCTGGGGTGGGGGATGAAGTTTTGACCAAACCATGGACGGTCAGGGGGTGGCCGACAGGGCATGAATTCGCCGAGGGCATGCTTCCGGGCTTCTGGAGCCCGTCGAAGTCGAAAGCATTCGCAGTCGTCCTCGACCTTTCGTCGCCTAGAACGACGCCCCGACGTTCGCCTCAAAAGGTGGTCGTGTATCGCGGGCCTTGGCGATGAAGGCGGGCGAGCCTAGTGTATACCTCTCGAAACGTGGCATTTGTGACTGGATTCGAGTCGGATGGGTTTTGGCTGTTAGGTACTTGTCGGATCGGTGCGATGCTGGTGTGCTGAGCGGTAGGCTTCTTCTCCGAACGCCGTGAATGGTGTCGCGGTGTCAGTGTTAAAAAGAGCCATTCTGACAGACGAAATGCACGAAGCCGTGGCACGAGCCAAGAGGACTTGTTGAAGATGATCTTTCAGCTTCAATCGGCGAGACGGACTTTGCGGCACTTCTGATACACACTCCCTGACGTTGCGGTGTATCAGGGCATCTTCAGTCTTCACTTGGGACGCACCATGCCCGCTCAGGCCGCTGAAGCCTTGGGATGGTTTGAATCCTATTGCAGTTTGTATGGCTCAGTCATCTAAATCGCTTTCTATCACATTTATACAGACCATTTACAGTGTCGCGCTCCCCTTGGACGGCACGACGCGATCCTCTAGCCTCCTCATCAGCCGATTCGTCTGCTCCGCAAACGTCAACGTCAGAATTGTATGCGGCAATATCCGGGCCAGATGCGCGAAGAAGCCCTTGTACACAGCCAATATCCCCTCGGTCTTGACGGTGCTGAACAGGCAGTCGAAGGCGCCCTTGTAGAGGTTGCCCGTCTGGTTGTACATGCGGCTCATGACCGTGTCAGGCGGGTGCATGACGCAGCAGACGACGAAGCCCGAGCACGCCGAGGAGAGGAGGTGCAAGGGCGTGCCGTCCTGCAGCCCGAACCAGGACACCAGGCGCCGCTTCGCGAGGAAGTAGGTTGGCAGCTGCACAGAGCTGCCGAACCCCGTGCGCACCATTGCTGGCACCACGCCGCGGTAGAGTCCTCGAATCCCTTCGGCTTTGTAAATCTGCCCGAAGCCGTCCAGGGCGTTGCGGTATTGATGTTGCGTGCCGACGGGGAGGAAGGGGGAGTAGGATTGCAGGCGGGTTTTGATGAGGAAGAAGGGCGAGCCGGCAGCGGCGCCCAGGATGCCGGACGTCGCGCCGGAGAAGATGTTGACGGGGAGGGATTGGTGGTCTTTGACTTTCTTATCGTGGAGATTCGATGCGGAGCGGGTGAGGATGACGGAGTTGAGGGAGGTTCGGATGGGGTCGTAGAAGCCGAGTCGGCAGCCGTTCAGGGTCATCTGGTAGATGTACTGTTGGTGCGCGTCAGCGTGGAGCCTGGCGGTCTGTGCGGTCTGTCGTGGAGGGCGGAAGTCGTACAGCGCAATTCAGTCCTCGTAAGAGGCCGCGCATCCCCTCGTTCTTGTAGATGACGCTGACGCCGTGCAGGACGCCTCGATACAAGCGCGGAGCCTCCTTTCGCGCCTGCAGCTCGCCCTGCAGCTGCAGCCGGATCTTCACCGTCTCGAAGGAGTGGGTGACGGTCACGGCGCCGCATGCCGCGACACCACCCGCGATGAAGGAGCCGATGGTCGTCGACATGGGTGCGATCTGGTTGGTCCTCCCTCAGCCGCAGGAGTTTTGACCGCCGTCAACTCTTCTCGCGCATGCGCTCAAACCGATGCGCGGACTCGATTGTTGCAGCTCGGGGGCCAATTGGAGGGCGAGGCGCGGAGAGAGCTGAGCCAGGCGATGCGGCGAGGATGTGGTGAGAAGGGTTTCGTGGAGGAAGAAGAGGAAGAGGGCGGGCTAAGAGCGAGGCAGCTGACGCACGTCCAGGCGCGTTTCCAATGCTGCGGGCAGCGTCCGACCTTGGAAGCGCCGGCTTTGTGTGCCCCGCGCTGCCGCCGAGCCGAGCCGAGCCATTGATCGTGCACGTGCTAACGGCTGTGCCCGCGCCCCGCCCTCTCGGGCTGTCACATGTTTTTGTGTCGGCGTTCCAGTTGCTGGACATGTCAGCGCTCGCGCACGTTGTCCAACCTCGCGTCCTCCCCCCCCGGCGACTTAACGCATCGCATTCGCCTCCGACCATGGCGGGCGATGCTGCTGCTCCTCCACCTCCACCGCCTCCGTCGGCCAAGGTCACCGACGTCGTCACCACCTTTCGTCCTACCCGACTCTTCAACGCGCCTCCGCCCGCCAGCTACACTTCGATCGACTTCGACGACAGCGGCGAGTTCCTCCTGCTGAGCCGCACCGACGACACGATCCAGCTCTACAACACCAAAGCCGGCGCGCACGCGAAGGAGCTCAAGAGTCAGAAATATGGATCCGCCCTCGCTCGCTTCACCCACCACTCCACCTCCATCATCTACGCCAGCACCAAGGTAGACGATGGCATCCGCTACCTCTCGATGCACGACAACAGCTTCATCCGGTACTTCAAAGGCCACACCGATCGCGTGACGAGCCTCAACGTCTCGCCGAGCAACGACAACTTCCTCTCCGCATCGCTCGACAACACCGTCAAGCTCTGGGATTGCCGGAGTGCCACAGCGCAAGGTCAGCTGGACTTTGAGTCGCCATATCTCACAGCGTTTGATCCGGCCGCCAGTGTCATTGCCATTGCGTCCCCCCCAGCCCAGACTGTACACCTCTACGACTACAGAAATTACGATAAGCCTCCGTTCGCCACGTTTGACCTCAAGGAAATCGAAGAGCTGTTCCAGTCACAGGGGCAGAATCAAGGCGAGGGGTGGACGGGCTTGGAGTTTTCCAATAACGGCAAGACCTTGCTTGTCACGACCAACGGTCCCGGCCACTATCTCCTCGATGCCTTCTCCGGCGAGTTGGTGCACTACCTGCACCGCCCCTCTGGCGGCAGTGCGCGTCCGGCACCCGGCGATGCTCTGACTGAGCAGCAGCCCGGTTTTGTCCAGGGCGATGCGACATGCTCGCCAGACGGCAATTTCGTCATCGGCGGCAACGGGGGGCAGACTGGTCTGCTGGTCTGGGACGTAAGGGATGATGACGGGAAGAGAGCGGGTCGGCCGTCCAAAGTGCTGGAGCCGAGTAGCGAGCTGAGTAGTGATAAGAGCGCGGCGGTCGTGGCGTACAACCCGCGGCACAATTTGATTGCCAGTGCGGATAGGGAGATGATGCTGTGGCTGCCGGATCCGGATGATGCTTGAAAGGAGTTTCAGGCATACCACTGGGGCAGCCGGTAGTGGAGGCTGTTTTTTAAATGTGCATTTAGCGAGGCGTTGGGGAGTTTTAGAGGTTGATCATGAGCCCAATGGCCTTTGCGGCCCTTTAGATCTTGAGATTTAAGGAAGATACTGCCCACAAGCACTCGCATACGCCCAGAAGCCCGCCTCGACGATGAACTGAGAATGTATTGTTGCTGTTTCGACGTTCTTGGCCTATCTGTCTTTCTATCGTCATACCCCACACACCAAGTGTGAGGTGTTCCAGCATCGAACAACTTCCACCTTTGAAAACGTCCGGCCACCCGGCCGAGAAGGTGCACCGTGCGTCCCAAAGTCCATACCCCAAGCTAAACTACACCTCAAATCTCCCCTCTCGCAAAACACTACAGTGCCGGCGAAACGACTTGAATGGCTGCAAGAATGGACGAATGAGCCATACCTTATCATCCGTCTCGGGCAGGACCAGTCAACACTACCGGTCTACGAACCCCCAAATCCCAGACACCGCCATCCATCCATCCGTACAGAACCACAAGACCATTCAACCCAAACGAACCACCACCACCACCGACCCGCCCCTTCCCCAACACAGAGATGCCCTCAATCCCCGTCCTCTACCTCCTCCCTCCCCTCCTCCTGGTCCTCTACCTCCTCACCGCTTACACAACCCGACACCACCTCCCCACCCTCCGCCAATCGCGCATCGTCCTCCTGATCGCCCACCCAGACGACGAAGCCATGTTCTTCTCCCCCACCCTCCACCACCTCACCCGGCCCGAAAATCGCAACCTCGTCCTCATCCTCTGCCTCTCCTCGGGCAACGCCGACGGCCTAGGCGAGACGCGCAAGCGCGAGCTCACAGCCAGCGCGCTGCGCCTGGGCGTCACGCACCGGGACCACGTCGTCGTGGTCGAGGACGCGCGCCTGCCCGACTCGATGACCGCGGGCTGGGACGCCGGCCACATCGCCGCGCTGCTGGCGCGGTACTTTGCGCCCGACATGGACTCGACGCCGCGCGACCGGGCCCCGCGGGCCGCCGTGGACGCCATCCTGACCTTTGACGCCCGCGGCGTGAGCGGGCATGCGAACCATCGCGCGCTTTTGCCGGGCGCAAAGGCGTTTGGGCGCGGTTTGATGCGGCGGCATGCTGGGTGGGAGTGTCCCGTCGCCCTGTATGCGCTGCGGACGGTCGGGTGGGCAAGGAAGTACGCGGGGTTTTTGGATGCGATGGGGACGTTGGTGGAGTGTTTGTGGCGGCGGAAGGAGGGCGGGCGGTTCCCGGGGCCGTTGGTGATGGTTAGTGGGCTCGCGGGGGTGGGGACCGGGCAGGGCGCCATGGTTCAGGCGCATAGGAGTCAGATGAGGTGGTTTCGGTGGGGGTGGATTGGGCTGAGTCGGTATATGTATGTTAATGATTTGCAGAGGGTAAAGGTGGTGTGATCGGGGTGTGGTCCGGATTGGGGAATGCGAGAGTGTTCAAATTAAGATTAGATGGAACTACATAAGATCGTGCACATTTCCAGTGTCCCTTGCCGCTAAATCGCCGTCCAAGATGTCCCAACCTGCGCCGATCCCTCCAGCCTATCAATACCCGTAACCTGGGCCCCGGCTGGATCGGGGGCGTCGATTCCCGCCACTGCCCGAGTAGTCGTCGTCGAAGACGGTGTTCCTCTTTTGGTCGTCCGACTTGTGGTCCTTGACCTCCCAGTTGTTCTGTTTGTGGCCGACGGAGAATTCGAGGTCCTCCTTGGTGATCGAGTCCCAGTACTGCACGGGCTTTAGCCTCGAACGGGTTGGATATGATCGACTTTTGACTCACCTTGTACACCATCATGACGGCCAGCAGGTTCAAAAGCGTGGCGAAGAATAGGCCATCCATATAGTGCTGTACGTTGTCGCAGATGGTCTTGCTAAAAGTGTAAAGCACAATCTGGCCGATGATGAACGAGAACACGCCGAAGAAGATGTGCAGGTAGGGCCACCGGTCCTGCAGCGTGCCAGTAACCAGGATGAGCTGCATGACGACGTAGACCGCCAGGAACAACGCGGAGAAGAAGTAGACCACCACGAACAACCCGACAGTGTTCTCCGGTCCCAGGCCTCCCCAGCCCTTGAAGGTGAGCAGGGAGACGGCAAAGCTGATGACAAACATGACGGTGCTGCAGGAGCGGAGGAGCCAGATGGAAAGCGCGGTGCCGTCCTCAAAGAGCTGGAACCCGACGAATCCGTTGATCATCAATGACAGGCAAGTAGCAGACACGAGGCCGCACTGGATCGCAACGAAGTAGAGGTACGCGTCCGTCCGGGGTGGGACCACGCCGCAGTCGATGATGAGCGAGCAGAATGTCAGGAGCGAGTATATGTAGAAGAAGGTTGCGATCTCCTTGCGACCTGGGGTGCCGTGTGTTATTAGCCTGGTCCTTTGTCTTGTGTAGCCTCTTCGCTTGCGCCTCAAACCGATATCTCTTGCCCTGGCGACATACCGACAGCAGTGAATTTGCTCCTGACATGAATGATCATGATGACCAGCATTATGAGCGCAATGATGTGAGCAAACCCCGCTGCGCCCTGGAAGATGATGGTGTTTGCGAGCGAGATGGGCCGCGAGTAGCAGTCACTCTGAATGCCATTGGCGCCGGTGAGGTCGGAAGGCGGACCCACGAGCGGGCATAATGGGAGCGGCGTCTTCGCGCAGATGTCCTCAAAGCCGCCAAAGCCCATGGCGGCAGTAGTTAGCCCGAGCGGGCTGACGGTGGAGCGGTGTTGTCGCTAGGTGTCGGCAATGATCGCAAGTCGGAGTTGTTGGGGCGAGGTAGAATGTGTAGCGATAGAGATTCACTGCGTGAGCAGCCTGGGGCGAAAGCGAATGACTGGTGACGATGCTCGAGTGGAGGTTGAAGTGAGGCCTGAGGGCGGCGCGGCGGGAGTTGCGAGGAGTGGAGGTGGAGATGGGAGAGTCGTCAGGGCAGCCTCTCCAGGGCTCAAAGAGGAATGGCGGGGCTCAAAGAGGAATGGCGGGTGGCGCCGGGCTGTCGCGGCGCAGGGGGGGCAACCGCTGCCGCCAATTTTGGTAAGAGTCTAATGCAGATCTCCCAGATTGATGCCAAGGCCCTGTATTTGGGCTACAGCATAAAACATTTCCAACGCAATTCCGCCATTCACTCACGACCCTTGACGATCTGTGGACACTTTGGTTCTCGTCGACCACCGGACAGCAAACAGAAATGGCAGACGAAGCCGAAAAGCCCCGGAACCGCAAGGCCCGCCGCGCCGCCGCCAAAGACTCCGGCCGCTCCATCTCCCCTCCGACCTCGACCCCAAAGATCAAAATGGCCAAGCCGGACTACGACGCGAAACCGACCGAGCCGACGCTCCTTGATATTGCGGAGAAACGCAAATCCCTCCTCGAAAAGGGCCGGCCTTTCGACAAAAAGTACGATGATGGCGCGGTCCGCGACGAAGGCGGCAACATCCTCGACGCCGGCCTGGGTGAGACGGAGCCGATCGGCCAGACTGGCAATGCCATCTTCTGGTCGCTGACGCTGAGCATGATCCATTTCACTCTTGACGTGCTTGTCTATAGCCAGTATCGGCAGGACATCCTCTGGACAGCCATTTTCTCGCGCACAGTCACTGTTTTGCCGGTGCTTTTTGCTTTGGTTTATCTGGCGGGATCTGAGACAGCGAAAAGATTCGGGTTGTTCAAGGAGCTATTGTTCTTCGGTGTGGCAGTCGTATCTGGATGCTACACAATCCACGTCGGCAACAAGTACGACTACTTTGCGGTGATGAAGCAGTCACCGCCCTTAGGTACGCTGTGGATCTGGAGTGTTATTGAGATGAGGCTAGAGTTTGCGGCGGCGAGCGCGTTGATAGATGTGGGATTCCTTTGGTGGAAGGGATACTCGGCCTTCTGAAGGCGGACGCAGGCACCCAACACACCCGTGCGCTGATCTAATACTCAACATCTCCACGATCCAAAGGTTGCTTCAGCGTCTATCCGCGAAGGCATCAGAGTGTCTTGCTTTTCAGCAAATGCTCTTTAACTGGGACAACTGCCCTGGCCTGCTCTGTCGATCGACGGCAAGTACGCCTGACGGGTGAGTCAAAAACCACGTCTCGTTTACAAGGGTGAAGTCGAGCATTTGACCTCCAACAAACCTGCAGTCTGCATTTGTGGTGCAGTTTTGGTAAGGTGACTGGGAAGATGCAGGAATGGCAGATGAGGTAATGACAGCTGGGCGGGCTTCCCGCCGAACCCTGTTGCAGGCGGTACGCGTCTATGGCGCACTTCATGGCTCGATGCCTATTTTCGCGTGCACTTCGACTTCATTTTCTCTCTATATCTGCGAGAAATCTGATAGAGTGCCATTCCGTTCGTCTTTCATCATGCGACCATGTAGCTTCGGGGCTCGCGGCTCCACCAGATGGCTTCTCGCTGGACTCGCGGTCGTCGGCTTGGCGCGCGCATCGCAGGGCAATGCCAAAGTCCCTCTACATCAAGTCGAGCAGCAAAAACCGCTCGTCACTCCCGCACCACCAGCCAAACCCGAGATCGTGCATGTTGGCGACCGCAACACAGAACCCGTAACCACGACCGCACTTCCGGGCGACCAGACGCCGCCTGACCACTGGACGCCAGATCGCTATGACCCGTATGTATGCGAGTACATGGGAGAGAACAACTGCTGGCAACCAAAGTACACTGGCGAAGGCCCGCCCTATTCTCACGACGGCAACTGGCCCGGTCGGAGCAATACTTGTGTCGTTCCCGCTGGTGGCGACCCCGATGGTGACGACGCGCCAGCCATCCTGCAAGCTTTTAGAGAGTGCGCCCGAGATGGCCACATCGTCTTCTCAAACACCACCTACTATGTCGGTAGTGTGATGAATACCACCGGCCTACGAGACGTCGACATTGAGGTCAAAGGGACGCTTCTCTGGAGCACCGACATTGCGTACTGGCTCGCCCACTCCATGCCGATCGGCTTCCAAAACCAGACTGCAGCCTGGCATCTCGGCGGCGAAGGGGTGCACTTCTACGGCCACGGCTATGGGACTTTTGATGGCAACGGGCAGGTGTGGTACGACTGGAACCAGGGAAGGTCGAACGCGCCTGGCAGGCCACATGCTATCCTTATTACTGACTCGCTCGACATGGTCGTCGAGGGCTTGCGGTGGGTGCAAAGCCAGATGTGGACCATGACTGTGGCGCGATCCGAGAGGATGTTGCTCCAAGACATTTACGTCAACAACACGAGCGTTGACAGAGCTTTCAGGTGAGAAAATAAACCGACTATCCCCCCCTACCAGCACTGGCAACACCATCTTACCTGCCCCACAGAGCCAACGTCAACACAGACGGCGTCGACACCGCCTACGCCAACAACATCACCTTCTTGCGCTGGACCATTGACAACGGCGACGACTCAATCAGCATGAAGCAAAACAGCACCAACATCTACATCGCCGACTGCGAATTCTATTCGGGCGAGTCCTTCGCCATGGGCTCCATCGGCCAATACCCGGGCCAGACCGAAGTCATCGCCAACATCACCGCGACCAACATCACCTGCCACGGCACGCGCTACGCCGCGCGCATCAAGACCTGGACGGGCCTGAACACGGGCTTCCCGCCCAACGGCGGCGGCGGGGGCGTCGGGCACGTCTCCAACATCACCTTCACCGACTTCACGTTGGACGACGTGCAGCAGGCCTGGGCCGTGACGCAGTGCACGTCGTACAACGGCGTGCGCGGCGCGTGCGACACGTCGCGGCTCAGGGTGGGCGATTTGCACTGGGGGCGGGCCAAGGGTGTGATTACGGGCGGGCAGGTCGCGACGCTGCAGTGTAGTGCGGTGGCGCCGTGCGAGGGGGTCGAGCTGTTTGAGAACGAGATTACGCATCAGCAGGATGGGACGCCGGCGAGGGGGTATCTGTGTCAGAATGTGGAGGGCGTGAGCGGGTTCCGGTGTACGGGGGAGTGCGGGAAGGATGGGAGATGTCCTCATTGAAAGGGTCTGGTGTTGGGATGGATGTGTTGTGCGAAATCCGGGCCACATTATGGTTATGTCCGTGAAGTCGGATTAGTATTCGCGAGACATATCAACATTATGTGTACAGAATATCCACGTGGTATGCGCTCATCCAAACGAATGGAAAGCCTCAAAACTCTCCCCTCCCTCCAAACACAACGGCGAACCACACCACGCCGGGGCTCTACATCCAGAGCAGGTCGAATACACCGTCATGCAAGATCCCAAGAGCCATCTCATGCTAACCAAGCCCCATAATTCCATCCGCCTTCCTCGTGAGAGAGATAAACAATAAGCCTAGGGTATATCCGCCGCTATCGTCCCATGATCAGAAACAAAGAAAAAAGAACCCCGCCCCCCCTCGTACTTTAAAGAAGAAGAAGCCCCCTCGTTGCCCACCACCCTCACAACCAATCCCCGGAGCAACCTCCACCGCTTTCTCTACCACCGTACCGGCGCAGCAACAACCCTACTACTTGCCCCCCACCCCACCCTCCCCATTCCCAAGCCCCACCCAAGCCCTCCAATACGACCCCAAGATGTTCACCACCTGCCGATGCGTCATCCCGTCCCCACACGCCACCTGCAGCGTCGTCCCCCCTTCCAAAAAATCCAGCATGACGCTGAATGGCAGCTCTTGGCGGTCGAGGTCCGGCACGTAGGGGCAGCGGAAGGCCGTGAGCTGATACTTGCGGACCGATGCGCGCTGGTGGTCCATGGCGAAGGGAATGGCGAAGCTCAGTTCGCCGTGAGGGGTGAGGGAGAGGACGCGGCGTTTCCAGAGCTGGTTGGCGGGTGAGGTTAGCGATGGTGGGGCTGGTGGGGCTGATGGGGGTACGCGGGGATCTTAGAAGGGCCGTACCAAAGTGTCTGGGAACTGGACGTTGAGGTCTCCCACGACGACTGCTGGGGGCATGTCGGGCTTTTCCGCAGGGGCGGTGGTGGCGAGGCGAGCGTCGACGCTCTCGCGGCGGCCGGGCGACGCGCTCTTGTCGCTCGTGGGCGTCGCGGCTGCGCTCTTGCGCTTGCCGCCGCCGATCATAGACATGCGAGAGAAGAAGCGGCTGGTGCGAGTGCCGTCCTTGGGAGTGGCGTTCTCGTCGTTCGACAAAAGAGACGCGGTCGATTGCCCGCGGACGCTGGGAGGGGTTGGGAAGTCTTCGACTGTTGGAGATAAAGGGGATTGAGGGCCTTTTAGACGACCGAAGGACTTGCGTTTGGCGGATTTCAGGGCGCGACTCATGTCGCTAGAATTACGGAGGGGGGCCGCAGAGGGATGCTCCTTAGATCCGCGCCGCGCGGGTGCAGAGTCCGCCTTCGAGTCTCCGAGAGGCAGATTTGGACTTGATGGCGGCGGCGCTTTCGAATGACTGATGGTCAGCTCAGACTCCCGAAGGCCCGCGTCATGCTGCGCTTGAGTCGGACGATCGACACCACCGGGACGCACAATACGTGCTGTGACCGAGACGGGCCCTTGGCTGCCAGGAGTGCCGGAGCGATTCGTCCAAGACGGAGGCGCCCCAGACTGGGGTGATTGCGCCGCCGATTGAGGCTGGAACAAGCTTCGCCGGCTGCTGTGTCTTGCTGCCATCATGTAGGAGCTGGGTCTCGGTCTCGCCGGCCAACGTGAGGCGTTCCCTGGTAGTCCCTGGCTGGCCGGTACATGATCATTCCCGTCGGGTGTGATAGACCGTGATGACGAACTTTGTCGCTTTGGGCTGGGTTCTCTGCTTGACTTCTCGGCCAGCGCCGCGATGCGCTTGGAAATTCCCGATGAGACGTTGCGTTTGAGACCCGCGGCTGGGTCGTCAGAGGCGGAGGTGGTGCGGCTAAGAGGCGGGTTCAACACCTCAAGCGACTGACGCGCTTCGACGTTGATGAAGCGGTCATGCGGAATCGAGGACGAGCGGAGGTTCTTATTCAATTCTGCCTGCTTTTGGGTGCCCAGGCTTGGTCTGCGAGAGATGTATTCCGTCGCTGGAGATTTGGCGACAGTCATCGGCTTGGCTCGTTGTACCTTCGCGTTCTGGAGCTCCTGCAAAAGTTCGTCGTCTTCGTCGGCCGAGGTAGAGTCAGCTCCGGGATCGATATGGATTGGGTCAACGATGCCTCTTCGCCTCTTCGCCAAGTCGCTCTGTGGTTGCGGCGGCGACTGCCAAAACCCATCAGAACTACTTTTGCTCTCGCGCTCACTTGAGGGGACTGATTCTTCCGCCTTCGTTGAATTTCGCTTTAAAGGTCCGCCCTCGAGAGAGGTTGGTTCTGAAGCCTCTGCTGCGGTGGTTGTGGGAACTGTCGACATGGCCTTCTGGCGAGGCGTACTCATGTTTTCGGTCTCGTCCGCTTCCGCGATAGTTTGGCGCTCGTTCGACGTAGTAGAGACGGCGGCTTCGGGAGTCGGGGCGAATTGAGCGGTCGGAGTAGAGGGCTGTTCTGGCACAACTGGTTGATCTACTGCTCCAGCTGAGGTATCATCTGGCGGCGAGTCCGCGCCAGCAGCTTTTCCGAGGTCTTGCGCCCTATTGTCCTGGGGCGCAGCATCATTTTGGTTCTCGTAGCCGTGCTTTTCGTCTCGCGCCTGATCCCGGCCTTCCTTCATCTCGATCCCAGAGTCGGCTTTGTTTGTCACATCGTGATCCTCTGGAGCAGCTAATCGACCCCACTCGGGCTGTTTGACTGGCTCATCGGGCCTCTCGAGTGCAGTTGCTGGTACAATTGGAACCGTTGGAACGTCCTCATCTTTCGGCGCGATAGCTTGCGAGTCCGACTTTCGAGCCTGCCTCTTGCGCAGCTCAATGGCTTTCATCAGTCTCAGCTTTTCGGGCGTCATGGTGGTAGACTTGTGCGAGGGTAATGATTTGATGCTGCCGCGAGAGAATGGTCGAGGACTGTACGTCGGGACATCTGGAATCGGCGGAGGGCTAGGAAAGCTCGGCTCGGGCGTGACGGAGGGTACGACGGGATTGTTGTCCAGCCCTTGCGTTTTTGGTCGAGACGATTCCGGTTTCCTCATGGGCCTGTAGGTGGCAGGAACGGACGATATACTGGCCACAGTTGGCCGCTTCGTCCTGTCACCTGGCGCCACGGGTCGTGGACCCAGTTTGATCTTTGGCTTGTATTCAAATCTGCTGAAATCACAGGGCTCGTCTTCGAACTTCACTCGTTCGGAAATGCTGGAGCGATCCAAAGAACCCTGACGTTCCGCCGAAATGACGGATGGCGCATGTTCGCTGGGAGTGAAAGCGTCCACGTTCTGCCGTCCATGCTCGTCGAGTTTCCGGACGGGACTCGATTCATCCACAGGATCCGAAGATTGACTTGCAACGGTCCTCGTCCGAATGGAGTCAGTCTCCGTTTCATCCAAGACACCTGTGAAAGACTCGTTTCCTTTCGTCGATCCCTCGGACATGGTCAAATCTGTCATCGAGGGCGCCGAAGGGGTCCCAGTAGACTCGAGCGAAGGCTGCCCAGAGCCATCTCTAGGCAAAGCTTGAGACGAAGGTCCAGCGGTCGCAGGCGAGCTGGGAGGAAACCCAGGTGACTCGGAAGTAGGAGTGCCCACCGGGGACGACGTTGAAGATGCAGGAGTGCGCTCAGCACGTAACACCTTCTCGACCCGCCTTTCCTTCCGCGGCCGTTGCGCTCGTGATTTGGACCCTTCGGATATACTCGTCTTGGACGGTGCGCCGTCTGGGTCTTCCGCCTCCTCCCCAATCTCATCGAGTTTGTTGGTGGAAGAAACGACGGGAGATGCAGTGTGGAGTGGGAAGACGGCGGCGAGGGAGGTGTCATTCAAGCCTTCGGCGGTCGTAATCTCGAGGAGGGTCTCGTACGGGGAGTACTGGTGGAGAATGTCTTGGAAGTGGACGGTTGTGCGCGCTGGTGAGAAGGTCAGCAGGCGAGAGCCGCCAATCGTCTCAGGTGGAGGGGCGCGCACCTTTCAGCAAGCGCGAAGTCGCCTCGGGGATGTGTTTGACGAGGACTTTGCGTCGCCGGTACACGAGCAACCCGTAGAGCGGCGAGGCTTCTGTATACCGAGAGATTTCAGTGCGCGCCTCGACGACGCCGCCCTTTCCGCGACCCAGCAGCTCGACCGAGTCTCGAGAGGAGTATTTGAGAAGGAACCTAGATGTCAAGCTCAGCGAGAGATCCTGGAGACGTGCAAGGCTGGCGCAAACTCACCATCCTCCGGGCTCGGTGATGGCGGACTGGTAGGCATCGTGGACGTCGGGGCTGTCGAGGCCATTGAGGGACATGGTGTTGCAGGCCGAGTGAGGGATCCGGCAGCTGGGCGCAATCAGGGGCGCGGCTGGATGGGCGGAGTGTCGAGTGGCATGTCCAAGAGCGTCGCAACGCAGGCACCAAGAAGGGGGGGGGTTGTTGTGGTTGTGGTTGTGGTTGAAAGCGAAGGGGCGGGTCGAGTCTGACAGTGGAAGGAGAAGGGTGGTGGTAGGGGAAGGCGAAGAAAAGACGACCAGCCAGACCGGGGCGCCGAGCACAGAGCAAGCAGCAGTTTTGGCGAGGGCGGGCGTTCAGGGACAGACCGGCGGGAGGCGAGCGAGGGAGAGCGGGCACCAGCACACACGCACACACGCACACACGCACAGCACGCATGAGCTCGGCTCCTCGCCGCCCTAGCGCCGCCTTCCGAACCTATGTCTCCACCTCGAATAGTCCGAAAAATACAATTCACGCGAATCCGACGCCGCCGAGAGCTCTTCTGGCCTTTTGGATGACATGAAGGCCTCGGCCGTGGTTGCCCGTCACTTTCTCACCCTTCAACGTCACTCACTCTTCACCAGCTCCTGCCCAATCTGCCCGCTCTTTCCCCATCCGCAAGACATGAGTCTTTTCTCTACCTCCCTGCTCTTGTATCTACAACGCCACGTGCCTGCCGGTCCAAGCGCAGGCGCAAGCGCAAGCGCCAGCAAATGATCTCCAACGCCCCCACAGACGCGAGTCGAATGCGGGGTCCCAATCAATCAAATCTTGTCCCCCCGAAGCACCGAAGGCAACACCTAGAGTGAACCGTCGTCAACCCTCTCTCTCTATCGATCGCGGCAGCACGCACACCGCCCCAAGCACCAACGCCCAACCAAGCCCGACTCCATTCGCCTGTTTGACAGTGCGCCCGCATTAAAGGTACTATATAGTCTTTCGCTACATACTGCCGTATTCGCGCGCAACCATATGCAGGTCCCCTTCTACGTTCTTGTCGTACAGCATTGATGACGACTGGACACCGCGGGCGCTACGGAGACGTCGTCGAGTCCACCTTTCAGCGACCGGGTCTTCATCTCTGTCCGAGAATGGCCACGAGAAAGCGTGCTCCCTCTGCACATGCGACGGCGATCGCTTTTACCATATCATGCTGGTACGATACCTTCACCTGCCATCAGCATTATGTTGCTTCTCTCGACGGCCAGCAAGCCCGCGATCAGCGACCCCACTTCTACGTGGGGCCCGGCCAGCACAAACACTCCAACTTGACCACATGAAAAATGATGAAGCTCTCACCACCCACCACCATGAATCCACCCACCAACCTCCCCCCCTCTTCCATCC
>JAWXCT010000044.1:5845-16314 GCA_034509035.1 Saxispiralis lemnorum
ATCGCCGCCCCCGCCGCCCATGCTCTCCAACCACGCCACCAGCATGTCAAGCCCCCACGCCTTTCCCACCGCCTGCGTCGCGCCCGCATCCAGGTCAACATGCACGACGTGCACGTGAAAGTGATAGTAGGTGGGCGGGTAGTGCACGTAAAACTTGAGCATATCTTCGTCCACGCGCGGGTAGAGCTCCGTGACGGTGCGCGCGAGCGTGGCGCGCAAATGGCGCAGCCACGGCACGTGGGCGCGCGTCAGGTCGCGGAGGGACCAGAGGTCTCGGCGGGTGACGAGGGCGAGGAGGTGCAGGCTGCCGAGGGTGCCGCGGTCCCAGTTCAGATCGGGCAGGAGCAGGAAGTCGTCCGTCGGGTTGGGCTCCGCGGAGCGGAAGAGGACGTTGTGCTGCTCCGCGCGTCCGGAGAGGATGTTGAAGACCCAGTTCAGGCGGCCTTCGGCACGGGTCTGGCGGATGTGGGGGAGGGTGTGGCGGTGGTAGACCGCCGGGGACTCGTGGACGTGGCGGGCTTGCTGGAAGGTGTATTTTTGGATGTGCTTCGGGGTGCTGGGGTAGATGAGGTTGATTTTCAGGTCTGGCGGGGTGGCCGTCTGGGTGGACGTGTGCGTGGCGCTGTTGGCCAGGTACCAGTGGTAGATGTCGTTGGCGCCTAGGTTTTGGATGCGGTGAAATTGCGAGGGCAGGTCGGCGAGGTTGGCTGGAGCGGTGTCGAAGGCGCCGCGCTCGATCAAGAGGAGGGCTTGTGAGCCGGCAATGGTGCCTTGGAGGACGACGCGGCGGCCGCCTTGGTCCTGGTTCAGGAGTTTGGCGAATTGAAATTGGGGGATGAGGTCGTTGGTGTCCATGGTGGTGTCGGTAGCCATCGTCTGGACACGGGCTTGCGGAGGGAAGACTTCTGAGATCTCGCACTACTTGTTCTATGGTTTTGACGGGCGACCTGCTTATTTCATCCGTCAATTCCTGTCAATGGTACGCGATGTGTTGACGGTTCGAGAACGGATCCGCACAGTGCGGCTCCTCCTCGGCGTGCACGGTCCACTTCTACCTTCTCGAGCTGCCGGACAGCGCGATTTGAGATCAGATATTTGCGTGCGATGGTGAGTCCTGTCGTCGAAAGTGCGGCGAGATAGAGAAGTTTTTTGAAGGTCGAAACATGACGAAGTCAATCGTACAAGAGACTGCTTGCGACTCAATCTCGGAGTAGCGAAGTTTGCAATACAAAGCTTGCACTGTCGAAGCCCTTTCGCTAATCGTATGTGCGAGGCCACGGCCTTCCTTCTCAGAATCTCCATCATCTAGCACGCGTATACGTCGACCCCGCCCAGACCCGAACCCGAATTCATACCCTCGTGGAACATCCATGCCACAACCCCTCTTCTCCTGCCCTTGAATGACCTCTTCCGCCGCCTCTTCCTAGCTTCCCATATCCCCATCACTCCTCCATCCCCAAATCTGCCAACTCCCTCTCCTTCTCAACCAACATCCGCCGATACCTCTCCGCCTCGCGCTGCAGCTCCAGCCGCCGGGCCTCCCTGCCACCTTCACTCACAGGCGACTCGCGCGGGATGGCTTGGGCGCCCGGACTCCGATGTTCCGAGAGCGAGGGATCAATGTTGGCGTCGTCGCTGCGGTGTACCGCTTTGGCGTCATGGGATGGGGAGAGCAATCTATTCTGCGCGTGGCGGTAAGGGTGCGGGACGCTTTGCGGTTGAGACTGGGAGGTGGGCGGGGAAGCGGTGGCGGAGAAAGAGCGTTTTCGGGGCGGGCGTTCGCCGGTCTCGCGCGTGGTGCTCGAGGGCTGCGGAGGACGCGCACGGAAGGATTCGGTGAAGTCGACGGGGATGGGGCCGTTCTGCGGTGGGCGCGAGAGTGCAGTCGAAGAAAGATGGTCGTGCGGGTGAGACGAAGGCGCAACGGAAGAGCGAAGGTCGGACTGCGAGTCCTGGTCCATGGTAGATTCGGGAGGCAGGGGACTGCCTTGCTGCCCCATGCCGGCGGGGACGATACGTTTGCGGCGTTTGATCTCGGCCTTCTTCATCTGAACGGGGCGGTGAGAGCCGTGAAGTTTGTGGTAGAGGCCACAGGCGTTGCAGATGGTGTGGCCAGCTTCGTCGCGGCGCCAGAGAGGCGTGATGGTTGTACTGCAATTTTGGCAGGCGACCACCACGCTTGTAGGTGTTTGTTGCGGCAGTTGAGACTGGTCGGTTGATTGGTCGCCGGGATTCGCCAGTCGAGGCTGCTGGTTTGGGTCGGTCTGCTGAAGAGCGACTTGTGCGGTCTTCGAGATGCGGTTGTTGTAGGCCGGACACCCGTTGCATCCTTCGTGCCCGCCTGTGCCATTGCACCGTCCGCCTCCAGGGCAAGTGCCGTTGGCACTCTGGTCCGCCGAAACGTACGTGGCACCGCCTTGTATCGCAGCTGGCGAAGGGCCCCGATCTGGAGACTGGTGGTCGCCATTCGGGGCCTGGGCGGTTGGTGTGCCAGCACTGCGCTTCAACCCTACAGGGCGCATCTGGTTCCTTGCCTTGTAGTATAGCCCACAGGCGTTGCAGATGACCTCACCGGCAGGCGATCGCCGCCACAGGGGAGTCTTGGTCGTGCCACAGTTACTGCTACCGCGTTAGTCGCCTGCGTGGATCACGAGTACCACTTCCAGACATCGCCGGCGAATCCCGAAGACTGGTATACATACCTGCACATTTGCCCTGGCCCAGCGGCCGGCTTTCTCTGTTGCTGTGGTTGCTGAGGTGACTGTAACGTCTGGTTGTGTCCGTTCTGATAGCTTTGCGGCTGCGGCTGATACGGCGATTGCTGATGCTGATGGTGCTGCTGACCAAAAGTATCGCTCAGATCATGGTGAACGCCGCGCTGCTCTTCCCCGTCCTGGCTGCCTCTCGCTGAAGGACCTGAAGGCGACACTTCACTCTCGACGTGCTGATACTGCTGGCCTTGCCCCTGAAACTGCTGGTGCACATGCGACTGCTGCACCGGCGCGACTCTCTGCGAATGCTCGACCAGATGCCTCGCAACCTCGAGCTCCTGCTGCGAAGGCTCACGCTGCAGCGGCGGCTGGACCGGCAACGCCTCTTGCGCCATGCTCGAGTGCACAAAATGAAACTGGATCCGCGCTCCGTCCCTTTCCTTCTCAGAAGTCTGGCCTGCACGCGAAGCACAACACACCATCCGCACCGCTTACCTCAAGTCCACAATCCCCGCGCAATACCAACCCCCGAAGACTCCGGGATGGCTGGAGGCGCAAAGCTGTTCCGGGCTCTGAGAAACGGATACCGCGTCGTACACTCTCGGCTACTCCGCTTTGACGTGATGGATGGAGATAATCTCGCCGACGCGTGAAGTCGAAGTGATGTCAAAGTCCAGGTCGAAGGCGAAAGTGGAAAAGACGCGTCGCCGTAAGCCGCCGCGCGGATCTGATAAACGCCGCCCTCCACGGCACTCTTCGCTGCTCGACTCTTGCCGTTTGCCGCACACGACCTCAGTTTCTAGACCGCGAGGCCCAGGACGTCCCTCTCGTTCCCTTGATGCCAGGCGGAAGCAGAGCGATGAAATCCTCCAGTCCAGGTGAATGGTAGGTACTCCCCAGCCTTGAAGTGTCGTCGCGATACGAACGGGCCTGTGCTCGACTGTTGCTTGGTGGGTGACAATTTCAAGGCGGTAGTCTTGTTGTCCTCTTCTCCACCGCGAGATCTTCGCAACCGTGCCTTTGCTGTCTCGCTGACGTTGCAATGGAGCGCGGTCCCTTGGCTGGTTCGCCGGCGGGCTTGCCACGCGAGGGCCGGCTATTTGAAATGGAATGACGCTGATTGGCTGCACTGATGATGGTAGAGTAAGAAGAACTAGAGAGACGATGATTGGTGTGAGAAAGATGCGGAAGCCGGAGATAAGATTAGACGTGCCGATGGCCACTTGGGCTCGAGCTCACAGTCACGTCGAACGGTCTTTGCCAGTCCCGCGTACGCTTATGAAGAGAGGCAGTAGGCAGGTTGACGTCGTTGGGTTCGATTCATTGATTCACCTCTAGTAATTTTAAGGCTTCGAGCCACCAGAGAGACGGGTACAGTCTTCTTTTCATGCCATGCCTCTTCAGATCACCGCAAAATGCATCTGCCCATCAGACACCGTACTCGAAGACCCGCCCTAGTCTAGCCTCCGAGCTGCTTCTCCAGCACCCTCCCCCTCACAACCTCAACACATAAGCTCGACTCCGCACCCCATCAAACACACATGTATTGTCCACCGGCACGTACTGCCTCGTAATAACCTTGATCGCCTCCTGCGCCAGCACCCCTCCAGTCAAGCTCGCCGTATTATGCAGCTCCGCCCCGCCAGCCCTGACCATTTCCTTACACACGCTGCCGACTTTGTCCTTGAGCTCCGAGTACTCCGGGTCCTCGACGCGAGATCTGGCCTCGTTAATCAGGTGGTCCACGATCTTGTGCGCGATGCCCGTCATCTTGGTCATGTCGGCGTCGAGGTTCGCGGTGTCGGAGCCCGGCATATACGGCGCTTCGCCACCGGCTTCGGAGGCCGAGGTTGTGTGTGTGGCGAGGAACTCATCCCAGGCGAGGAAGGCGATGTAGTGGCCGATCAGGCTTTCTGGGTTGGTGAGCTCCATGACGAGAGATTTAGCGCGGTCACCGAAGGTGACGGGCTCGCCGGGATGGACGATCTGCAGAGGGCGGCCGCGGACCAGGTGGATGTGCGCGGCGCCTTTGCAGAAGTTCTCGACTTCTTTTTCGTCGATAGCAAGATTTGAGGGACGGTTGGTCTGCTTTTCGAGTTGCCGGACGGTGTTGGTGACTTCGGTGCAGTCTTCGCGCGCTCTATTCTTGTAGATGCTTTGCAGCTTGATGTAGTCTGCGGACTGTGCCTTCATGTCCGGGACTGCACCGGGGAGAGGAAGCTCACCATGGGTGGTGTAGAACTGTTGAATGGCGTGTGCAATTACCCAGAAAGGCGACGAAGTGGCCGACAGCTGCTGTGCCTCTGGTGCTGAAAGGATCTCACGTACTTTCGAGCTTGGTGTTGGAGGATTGAGCGACTTCAGCACCGCAGCGCATGCTTCATCGAAGTTCTCCTCGTCCGCACTGCCCTTCCTCACGTACGCGTCACGGAACTCTTGTTTCTCCTTGTACGACTGTGGAATCTTGCCATCGTGATCTGACTTCCACACATCCAGGTAGTGCAGTAGCAAGCAGATGTAGGGAATGTGACCTTTGTCGTGCGCGCTCATGTTCTCCATGCCGGCGGTCTTGTCTCGCGCGAATTCCTCAAGTGCCGGCCATGGCTTGAGGACGCGTAAGTCTGTTGTGGCTGTTGGCTCGGGGTGGGTGTCAACGATAGGAAACGCCGAAGGGAGGAAAAGGGAGAAGTGCGAGTAGAAGCCGAGGGAGTGGATGTAGAAGGTGGGTATATCGAGTGCTTGTGCGTGACGCTGGATTTGGGCGAGTATCGAAGGGTCTACGGGCGCGGCGGCGAGGATGAGGGTGTAGGGGACGAATACGTTGTCTTTGGCGACGAACGATTCGAGAGGCTGTGATATTAGTTAGCAAAGATAGAGAGCTTTCGTTGGTACGCTCGAAGCTTGCCTCGAGCACCGCATGCCCCTTGACCTCTGGATTGAGCTCCCTCAGCAGCTTCACCGTCTCCTCGGCGCGAAACTTGCCGAGCGAAGAGTCGTCAAGGAAGAAGTTGACACCCAGCTCGGCCTCTGAGACGACATTAGAATCGAGGATGCTGAACTGTCCGACCCCGGGCAGAACGAGATTTTTTAGGGTCTCCAAGCCAGTCACGCCGGTGCCGTTGTTGATCAAAAGGACATGCGTATCCTCCAATGCGACCTGGCCGCCAGCTCCCCAGAGCCGCAGCTGTCGATCGTACTTTTTCTCTTTGGCGGTGGGGACGTCCTGGAGGGGAGGGGGGACGTCGGGCGCAGAGACCGCCATAGTGCGATCAGAATGAGCGTGAGAAGCTGTCCTCGCAGCGATTGGAGTTTGGGGAGGAGAAGGCGAATGGACGTGAGGTCAAACAGAAACAGAGAGCCGTGTTGCCTCACGACTGTTCGCGTCGGAGCTGGAGGCGTGCCTGAGAGTTGACGTCACGGCAGTACCAGCCACAACCCTTCAACGCCACAGATGAGGGGCAGGGATGGCCGATGGCGGGGCAGGGCCAATGGAGAGGTCCTGCCTCGGGAATGACAAGTCATCGGAGCTGCTGCTTCAAGACAAGCCGGCGAGAAAAAAAAAAAAGTCATCAGAGCTTCTGGATGTGACCGCTGATCTCGAGCGACAGAGGTACATTGCTTCTCAACACACGCCGTGTCGCGCCAATTCGGTCGACGTCGTGAACAGCGCATAGGAGGATGCTGCCTCGTGAGTCCACCACCAGCACCCACGACTAGCCCACTCCACTTTCCCTGCTAGACTTTCTTTAGCCCTGGAGAACCCGCGTTGTTGGGGAACGAGGCCAATCAAGCAATCTCTAGCCCAGTTCGCCGACTGACTCCCGTCTCCACAACATATAAGGCCGCCTGCCCGTCTGTTTACCACGTTTTCCTCCGACTGTCGCACGACCGTCAGGAAGCGTCACACCACTGCTCAGATCCCATAACAGCACACTCTCCCACGTTTCAGCAAATTCAAGCCTCCACAACAGAACTCTCGCCCGTCAAACCCACAGAGCCCCCACAACCACCACCATGTCCACCTCCAGCATCCCCGAACCAGCGACCCCCCTCCCCCCTGGAAGCCGCCAAGCGCCGCGCCGCCTTCCGCGCCGTCGCCGACCACTTCAACAGCACGAACCGCTTCACCGGCATCGGCAGCGGCAGCACCATCATCTACGGCATCGAAGCCATCAAACACCACCTCACCGTGCACCCCCCGCCGGAGCACCACCTCAACTGGTTCATCCCGACGGGCTGGAACAGCCGCAAAGCGATCGAAGCGGCCGGCCTGGCCCCACTAGCCTTCGACTCGCTCCCCGCCGACGCCGTCCTGGACGTCTGCTTCGACGGCGCGGACGAGGTGGACGACGACCTCAACCTGATCAAAGGCGGCGGCGCGTGCCTGTTCCAGGAGAAGCTGGTCGCGGCGCGCAGCCGCAAGTTTGTCGCCATCGCCGATCACCGGAAGGCCGCCGCGAGGCTGCTGACGCAGTGGCCGAGCATCCCCATCGAGGTCGCGCCGCTGGCGGCCGCCGCTGTGGCGAGGGAGTTGAGCCGGCTGGGCTGTAGCGATCCGAGGTTGCGGGAGCATACGGCCGGGAAGACGGGGCCCGTGAGTACGGATCAGAACTTTTATATCATTGACGCGGTATTTCCCGCGTTGGTGACGAAGGGGGACGTGGAGAAAGGGAGGACGGGAGATGGGAGTGAGGGGGGGGTTTGGGAGGTTGAGGCGTTGGCGAGCAGGATCAAGGCGATTGTGGGGGTGTTGGAGGTGGGGTTGTTTTGTGGGGTTGATGGGGCGAGGGCGCAGGCGGAGGGGATGGATGGCGGGCAGAAGCCTGTGGCGGTGTATTTTGGGATGCAGGATGGGAGTGTCGAGGTGAGGGAGAGGAAGGGGTGAGGGTGTTGTGGTGAGGGACTGGTCACGCGTGATGTACAGACAGGCTTAGACGATGCACATGATAGACTGAACATCTCGAGACGGGACTTTTCCAGGCACGTTATTCCCCCCTACATCCACGAGAACGCTAGAGTCTTGTTTACCCTCTTCTAGAAACAACACGTCGCGACATCCTCACTTCCAAGACGTATGGACGAAAAAGAGTAAGCCAGATAGTTTCAACCGGCAAATAGCCGTTCTTTTCATTCATCTCCGCTACCTCAGGCAGACAGTCCTTCTCCGCGGACCACTGCCTAACCATCAAGTCCCCATGGTCCTTTGTCATCCACCCATCCCTTCTATGCCCAAGATCTATCCCATATCATCAACGCATCACCCCGTCCCATCCCACCCGCCCAGACGCCTCGCTCAAACGGCAGAGTAGTCGCAACGCGGACCGCCTCCCGGTATCCATTGGTCCCATTTGAGTCATCGCAGCTCCATGAAAACGCCGTGACAGCCGCCCATCGCTCTGCCAGCCTCGGTCGTCGCCACTGCCACGGTCGGCTCGATGGTGGAGCAGCGGCGAGAGCGACAAGCGGGTGAGGCGTGCAAGTGGCGCGGTGAAGGGCAGCCAGTGAAAAAAAGAAATAGTTGCAAAGAGCAAAGAACCGACAGCCGCAGATGCACAGCCATCGACTCGCACAGAAAGCAGGACCAGATAACGCGAAACGCATAATCCCCGCGTCGAGCGACGCGACGCCTCGAAGACCCTCCCTCGTGCAAACAGGCCATGCAAAAAAAAACAAAAAAAAACGCCGAACTTTTTTGGTTTTCGCCTCCCGAATGAATCATCCGACCCGAATTACCGAACCGCCCAGAATGGCGGGGATGAGAAAAGCGCGCAAATGGGGTATCTCTCGCGACCGGTGACGCCGTCCCGGAAAGCGGGAGGAACAGCAGCAGCAGCAGTAGCGTAGCAGCATCGCAGCATAGCGGAGCATCGCAAACCGTAGCAAGCAAAAAGCAAAAAAAAAAAAACACACTCGGAATGTCCCTAAAAGAACGCAGCAGCCGAGCTCCATCGGCCGAGGAGAGAGCTCAAAGCGTAGAAGCCGCTCAGATGTACAGTGTGCGCAGCGTCTCGACAGGCGGGGTGCGCGTGACGCCGTTGGCACGCAGAGCGACGCCGGACTGGGCCGCGGTGTCGACGTCGGAGTCGCCTTTGGTGCCCTTGCCCTTGCCGGTGTCGTTGGTGGAGGTCTGAGACGCTTGCTGGCGCTCTTTGCGGGCGGCCTTCTGGGCCTGCTTCTTGATATCCTTCTTGTCGCGGGCTGAGACGCGGATCGACGGGCCCGGCTGGCGTTGGGAGGACTTGGTGGACGACGGGGGTTGGGCGTCGGAGGTCTGCTGAGGAGGCTTGGGGGGAAGGAGCTTGAAGCGGGTGGGGCCCTTTTGGGCGGGTTTGAGTTCGACGCCGCCGTCGGAGTCGCAGGGCGAGGTCAGATTGGACAGGATGACGTCGGTGGCCTTCTTGCGTGAGTAGATCTCGTGCGTGCTCGAGGTGTCCGAATCCCAGCCTGTGGTGAAGTCCTCCGGCGTGGTTTCGCGCATGGCGGATTCGACCAGTCTTTGCTGGTAGGGGCTTGTCTTCTTGGTTTTGGTGGACTTGAGGGGCTTGGTGGGGCGGCTGGTCTTGGCCTTCTGCTTCTTGTTGGGGCCGTCGTGCGTGTCGTCGTCGCTGTCGGGCTCGCGCTCGACGCTGGAGCTGCCCTGGTGCGACGAGGCGCTGCTGTAGCCCTGGGAAGAGGTGAGGTCCTCCCAGGCGCGGTCCATGTCGCCTTTGGATGCCTCGAGAGCGCGTTTGACGGCCGGCTTGTCGGCCAGGAAGGGCAGCGAGCTGGCCAGGGCGTCCACCTGCCAAGGCATGACGCGGGAGGTCTCGGCCAGTTTGGTCCTCTGCTTCTGCTCTTCTTCAGCCGAGAGGGCCTTGGGGTTGACCTTGGGCAGGCCAATGTGCGGGCCATCGAGGTTGCGGATGGACGAGTAGTGCTCCCAGGCGTGGTAGGCAATGTGCAAGACCTGACGTCCCTCGTCGCCCGGTCCAGATACCATGTATGCAAAGTCACGCTGGTAGATCTTGACGGAGACGTTGAAGGCGCTGGAGAAGGCGGTGACCTCCATGTTGTCTCCCCAGGTTCCGCCTCTTGCCATGCTGTGCAGGTGGTTCTCGAACACGCGGTCGACCTCGGCCTCGGTCGGAGAGGCGTTGTTGACTGTGACCGAGTAGGCACCCGCATTCTTGCGCTTGGGGTTGCGGCGGGTGCCACCGCCAGGGTTGACGTCGATGAATTGCTTGTAGTAGGCGGCGTGGGCACGCATGTAATCGATCACCTCGGAGCGAATGGAGGCGTGGTTGTTCTGATCGCCATAGAGTTGGTCGGACAGGGCATTGAAGAGACAGTTGCCTGCGGAGGGGAAAAGGGTGTCAGCCCTGGACTTGCCGAGAGTACTCTTACACGAAGCCAGACATGGAGGTTGAAGGAGAACTCCGCAAGCACTTACCATCGCCGAGAATGTCTGCAGCATAGAGGCCCAAAGCCGGCAGCAAAGGAAACTCCTCGGCGGAGACTCTCATTGCGACACCTCGCAGGGCGCAAGAAAAGAAGAGGGTCGGGGAGCGAGAGAGATCTGGGGGGAGGAAGGATGGAGGTTAGCCGGGCACAACGCATTGATTGACCGCATCCATCTGCAGCCACCCCCGACACACACACAAAGATGTGAGAGGAGGGGCCAAGGGGAGGAGGTAAAAGGAGTGTGCAGCACGCGGGCAAGCAAGCAGATATGAGCCCTTCCGGAAGAAGGAGGGGATTGTGTCGGGGAGAAGGGGGGGG
>JAWXCT010000044.1:16414-43494 GCA_034509035.1 Saxispiralis lemnorum
GGGGGGAAAAGGGGAGTCAGGCGGGTTTTGACATGTGCCTGTCTGCTGCCGCTGCCGCTGCTGCGTGCACGCGGGCGGCGGGCGACCCTGGCTGAGGAGCTTGCCCAGAGCCGACGGCAAGCAACGTCAAAGCCCACACAGGGCCGGCCTCCGTTGCTTGACGAGTGGTCGAGCCATGTGCAGCACTGCTTGCTTTTCCCACCGTCATGACATGGTCGTTGCAAGGCCATTGTGCTGTGACCAAATCGGAAAGAGGAGGTACTTACAACTCTCGGGTCGTGTGCTACCAGTCGTAGCGGAGTAGCGTGGAGAACCGTCGCTCCCACCAGAGTACGTACGGTACTGCAAAGAGCTCGTGGGCAGCGGGCTGGTCGCTGCTGGCTGTGCTGGGATCGTCGCCGTCAAGCGACTCCGACCGGAACTGCTGGGGAATTTTTCTGGCTGCTTGACCGAGAGGCGCTTAGTCCGTGTGAGGCACGAAGTGTTGCCGGAAGGCCGGCGACTTATTCCGTCACCTCGCAGCTGCGAAGGAAATGTGCGGAGAGACTGTCGACGTGAAGACAGTTGTGCGTGCTGGGGTTCAGTGACTGGCTTGTCCGGTTGAGAGCGATGCGATGCCGCCGTGGGTTTGGAACGAAGGGTGTACAGGTGAGTGGTGTCAGATAGACGGGAGCGTAGTGGTAGAGAGTGGTGGACAGAGAGGACAGGCGAAGGGCAGGTTTACTATATACCACGCTGCGCAATAGCAATCACCCCCGACGACCACTCGCCATGGATCAACAGCAAGAATGGCTATTGTCTCGTTTGCCGCGTGAACTTTGTTGCAGTGCGCCGTCACTTGAAGCTCCAAAGTGAAGCACCCTGACTTCACTGGAGACTCTCAGCTGTCGGACGACGAGGAGCATGGAACACTCCAACAAGATTTTCATCCAACAACCACAATACATGCCTCGCTATCCGCCCACTTCCGCCGTGATCCACTGGATATTACGCAGCGTGTCGATAGTTGCGAAAGCGACCCGATGGGACACTTGCGCCAGACACGTGGTTGTGAGCATGTGAAGCTTCAAGATGCGTGTGATGTGGGTGTGTACACGGACGAGACATCCCCTCAGCCACAGGCATCTTGACAATGGCATCACCCGGCTCAAAACGGCAACCCACCTTGTGAAATCCAGTAACCTCACGTCACTGTTCAAGCTGTGAATGGCGACCATACAAGCGGTCCTCTGAAGCCGGGACTGAACCACCGGCTTCGCGAACTCGTTCCACACCACCTCTGGCGATGCTGCAAGAGATCCGCCGTGTGCCGCGCGAAGGATCCGCGACCTACCGCGCTCATCTGAGTTGACCCTGAATCAAGCCCGTGGTAACCCATGCTTGAGTTCCGCAATGCGGAGATCTGAATGCTGTCTCGCCAGTAAAGGGGTTGTGTCTGCGACTGTCGCATGAGAAGTGGTCCCAAGGCGCTCTTCGCGGCCGCGACACTGTTGCGCTGTCGGTCGGGCAAGAGATATCGCCGGCGGGCGGAGGGCCTACATTTGGGTCCCAGACGGTGGAGCAAGCAGCCAAGGTAATAAGAAGGGATGTTCTAGGAGAAGAAGCTGGAGATGGTTCGGAAGAGAGAGGCGCTCTTTCGCGTCCACCAGCAAGCAGCTGGGCAGGGAAGTGTGGAAGGCTGCAACTGCCCGCCTTGCCGAACCAAAAGTCCCTACCGCATGCTATGCCCGGGACTCTCGTTCAAGGCGGCAATACATTCTACTGTCCTCTGCGCCCGCTTGCATCTCGCAGCGCGGGCCGGCGTCGCCGAGAGCTCCCCCAGCCTCGTCCGCGCCGCGCAACTCCCTTCCAGGAGACGTCGCCCAAGTTTGCACTCCCGCTCGCCCAGACTGCCGCAATCATCCATCCCCCATAAAATCACCTCAACAACTCTTGCGCACACAGTCCGGCCCCTTCAACCCGATCCTCGAAGCGACGCGACCATGGACTTCTCAGACATCTTGTGCGTCCCAGCGCCGTTGCGCCCGACATGAATGGGAAGAAGAGAGAGCTGACGAGATCCGCGCAGTCGCATCGTCAACCTGGTGGTGGCCGTGGTCATGATCCTCGGCGCCATCGGGCAGTTCTGGCCGTCGATTGAAGTGTAAGCGACCCGCCTTGTCCCGCGAAAGCGCTGGTGCCCGAGGAAGGGGGAGAAAATGCCTGCAAGACCAGACGAAGAGAGATTGGATGAGGCAGGCAGCAGCCATGAGGGGAACAGCACGTTGACGAAATATGGTGTTGCAGTCAGAGCGTGATCATCGCTGTCTACGTGATCATCTTCGGCCTCGGTGAGCCTACCAGTTCTTCTCACACGACCAGAATCTCCCTTGCTAACATCCATCCTCCTCTAGCAACCGGTCTCCTCGGTACGAAGCCTCCGATCCACCCCCCCCTCAACCCCCTTAATCCTTCGACCCTAACACCCGCGAAAGAATTCCAGATCCCCCCGCAAGTTGCCCGCTATGCCAGCTTCATGTTCTCCTTCCTGGGCCGCGGCGTCTTCTACCTCTTCACCGGCTGCATCATCATGGGCGACAACCCCTGGAAGTACGTCGCCGGCGCCGTCGTCGCGCTCGTCGGCATCGGCTACGTCGCGCTCGAGTTTGTGCCTAGCATTGAGCCGCCGGCGAATATGAGGTGAGTAGGGTGGTATTCGTTTGACTGAGGGAAGGATGAGAGGGCAAACATGAATCTACTGGGGTCGTGAGTAAGGTTCAGAATGGCTGACCTTTGCATCGTTGCGCATAGGGACGCCGACGCCGGCTGGGGCGCCGAGCAGGTCTAAGGCGCTGCTAAAGTGGCGCACGATCGTGCAAGGGCACCGTGAGACGCTCACTGAGTGTTCTTGGTGGAGGTGCGGCGCTTCGGGACAGCGTGTTGCTATCCGCGAGGTCGAACAGCGAATGTCGAACGAGACTGCCCCCGAGATTCCTGGCCGACGATGCACGAGTTGTACAGTAGGATACGAGCGAGCGGACGGAGGCGTGCGATGCGAGATTGGAGCCAACAGAGCGCGCTGCTTTGACCGTGATGGAGGTGATGTTTTGGGTAGACTCACGAGAAATCGATGAGGCGTGCTGGTTCACCTGTTGGCTCATTCCTCGAGTCCTCAATGTTGTCCATCGGATCCATTCGTGAGGCCCACTTTGCTGACGTGAATTTCGCCTCAAATCTGGCGATGACGCTTTCGACCCGCGACGGGGCATTTGTACACGAAGTCTGCTAGCACTGCAGCGATCTATTTGGCTGGCCCGGGGGGGGTGGAGGGGCGGTTTCCGAACACTCGCGAAGCCGGCTGCGATGCGGATCTGCCAAAGGTTTCGAGGCGAACGCGACGCGCCATTCCAAGTCCAGACAGCGGGCAATGGCACGAGATGGGAACATTCGCGGCCACATCCATGATCACCCGCTTCTATTCGACATGCTGCTCTACTGACGACGGTTCTGCAGCTACAGGTGCCTTATTCACAATCTCGCACGCCCAGTCCACTTCGCCCTATGCCCCCCCGAAGAGGCATGCCGCACGCGCCGTTCCCGTTCCCTTCGCCATAATGCGCAAGGAAAAAACCACACCTGCGATCACTTGCTAGCGTCCAGCGCCGCTCGGATGGCGTCGCAGCTTGACTTGGCGTCGCCGAAGAGCATCTTGGTGTTGGGCGCGTAGAACTGGGGGAACGCGCGTGTCAGCTCAAGTTCACTTCTTCGACAGGGGGGGGAAGGGCGAATGGCTTACCATGGGGTTCGGGATGTCCGCGTACCCGGAGCCCATGCCGCGCTTCATGACGACGACCTGCTTGCTCTTGTAGGCGTCGATGATGGGCATGCCGGCGATGGGACTGGGTGCGAGGTCAGCAAACTCTCCAATACTACAGCCTCTCGTGCTTCAAGGTCCGATGCCAGGGGGGGTTGGGTAGACTCGCCTGTCCTTCTCCAACGCAATCGGATTCACCGTATCGTTCGCCCCAATGACCAACGTCAAATCCACATCCTCAAACCCCTCCTCATTCACCTCATCCATCTCCAGCACAATATCATACGGCACCGCCGCCTCGGCCAACAACACATTACACTGCCCGGGCATCCTTCCGGCCACAGGGTGAATGGCAAACTTCACCTCCGCCCCTTGGGAGCGCAAAAACGCCACCATCTCCGCGATCGGGTACTGCGCCTTCGCGACCGCCATGCCGTAGCCGACGACGATGACGACCTTTTGCGCGTTGCGCATGGTTTCGACGGTCTCGTCGATGGTGGTCGGGGTCAACTCGCCCTCGATTTTCTGGTCCGTCTTCACGGGGCCCGAGATGCCGCCGAAGAGGACGTTGGTCAGGCTGCGGTTCATGGCGACGCACATGATATAGGAGAGGATGGACCCAGAGACGCCGATGAGGGAGCCGACGGTGGTGAGGATTGGGGACCCGAGCATGAAGCCCTCGGCTACGAGTGCGAAGCCCGAGTAGGCGTTTAGGACGGTGATGACGACAGGCATGTCGGCGCCGCCGATGGCGGCTGTGGTCGTGAAGCCCTTGGCGAAGCTGAGCGCGGTGTTGACGCCAAGGCAGGTGGCGGCGATGGCGGGGGCGCCCGGGGCCATGGTGACAAAGGCGCCCATGGTCGCGGCGTTGGTGGCGAGCATGGTGCTGTTGATCAGATGGCGGCCCGGAAGGTTGATCGGGCGCGAGGACATGCGGCCGGCGAGCTTGAGAAAGGCGACGATGCTGCCCGTGAAGGTCACGCCACCGATCAGGACGCCAAGGTAGCCTGTTACCATGTGGAGGGGATCGAGGTGCGAGACGGCAGCCATGACGGAGCCGATGCTGGTCAGTACCGCTGCAAGACCGACGACGGAGTGCAGTGCTGCGACCATTTGAGGGAGTTCGGTGGGGCTGATGCGCCGGCCGAGCAGAGCACCTAGGACACTGCCTACGCCGGCGACGCCGAGGACCTGGACGAGCGTCTCAGGGGCAAACCCGACTGCTGCCATAGATGCGAGCACGCCGGAGCCGACACCGAGCATCCCCAGCATGTTTCCGGAGCGCGCAGTCGTTTGAGATGCCAGACCAGTCAAGGAGCCGATGCAGAGCAGACTACTGGCCAGATAGCCGGCTTGCACGAGTCCCGCCATGCCAGTGGAGGCTGCTGCAATGTAGCCACCACCAAAAAGGACGCCGGGAATGGCGTAGAGCCACTGATATTCTGGCGGATCTGTTGGCCGGCGGAACATGTTGAGCATACGGCTCGTAATCACGAAACCACCCGAGACATTGACAAAAGCCAACAAGACAGACAAAGCACCCAGCGTCTGCGGAAGCGTCTGAGGCAAGTATCCGCCGCCCCTGTGCATTAAAAGTCAGCTTGATGGGCAAAGGAAGGGGTCCCACACCAGCACGTGCAAGGAGGCCAACTCACATGATGAAGAACCCGCCAATGCCCACCATCCCCGAGATCGCATTTGTAACGGACATAAGCGGACTATGCAGCGCTGGAGCCACGCCCCAAACGACTCGATACCCAATCAGTCCTGCCAGCGAGAAGGTGAAGAAATTGCTCATGAATAGCGGCGAGGTCAGCTTGCCCAGCGCCAGCGCCGTGCCCATTCCCCCGGTGACAACGCCAACTTCACGCGTAGCTTTCTGCCACGGCGTAAGGGCAACCGCTTCGGCCTCTTTGGACTCATCGACAGCTTTCGCGGGAGGAGGCGCCGGGGGGGCGAGTGGCGGAAGGGCGGGCAGCACCTCCCCGTTGTGCGTGACGATGGAGCGGCGAACGACCTCGTCGTTGAGATCGACGCCGAAGTGGCCCTCTTTGGGAGACATGGAGAGCAGGAACTTGGTGATGTTGTTCGAGTAGAGGGTCGAGGCCTGAGTTGGTAGACGGGAGGGGAGATCTGTGTAGCCGATGACGGTCACGCCTTTGTGATTGGTGAGTTGGCCAGGGACGGTGATCTCGCAGTTACCGCCTGCTTCAGCGGCGAGGTCGACGATGACGGACCCTGGTTTCATAGCATCGACCATTTCCTCCGTGATCAGCGTTGGAGCGGCGCGGCCGGGAATTAAAGCTGTCGTGATGACAATGTCGACCTCCTTGCACTGCTCGAGAAACAGCTTCATCTCGGCCTCAATGAACTCCTTGGACATCACCTTTGCGTAGCCTCCGCCACCCTCCGCATCCTCTTTCATTTCCACTTCGATAAACTCCGCACCCAGCGACTGCACCTGCTCCCTCGCAGCGCGCCTCGTATCGAACCCTCTGACAATCGCCCCCATCCGCCTCGCAGTGGCTATAGCACTCAGTCCCGCCACCCCAGCCCCAATGACCAACACCTTACATGGTGGCACCTTCCCCGCCGCCGTCGTCTGACCAGTCAAATACCGCCCAAAATGATTACTCGCCTCCAACACCGCCTTATAACCCGCAATATTGGCCATGGAACTCAACACATCAAACCCCTGCGCGCGCGTAATCCTCGGGATCTGCTCCATGGCAAAAGACGTCAACCGCTTCCTCACCATCGCCTCCACAACGGCGCGATTCTTCTCCAGCTGCGGCTGCAACATGGACAAAATCACGCCCCCCTCCTTGAAACCCTGCAGGAAGTTGTTGGGCGATGCCATGGTGCTCCGCAGCCGCGGCGGCCGCACCTTGAGCACAATGTCGCTGTCGGTCCACACGCGTGAGGCGTTGACGAGCGTGGCGCCCACGGCCTCGTAGTCGCGCGCGGGGAACTGCGCTTGGAAGCCGGCGCCGTGCTCGACCAGGACTTCTTTGAAGCCCTTTTTGAGCAGGAGGGCGGCGTTTTGGGGGGTTACGGCCACGCGGCGCTCGCCGGCGAGCACTTCGGTCGGGACACCGATGCGGAGGGCGTTGTAGGGGATTGCTTTGACGGGTTCATCTTGGGGGGGTTCGGGGTCTGCGGCCGAGGGGGCGGATTGGGCGGCGCCTTGGGTTTGCTGGCCGGTGCTGGTGAAGATGCGGATTTGGGTGGCTAGGCGCGTGGGCCGAGGGAGTCGTGGCCAAGGTTTGGGTGTGATGCTCCAGGCATGTAGCCTCAGAGGCCGCGACGAGGGCCACATGGTGGCGGGCTGGGGCGTATCATAGGAGGGTGTCCGGTGTGGCCTTTGGGGAGAGGATGTGCTTGCGGCTGAAAGACGCCGGTGCGGACAGCTTCGAGCTCCTCTTGGTGATGGTGCACTCTATCACGTGGTGTTTGTTGACCGATAGCTGGACGGGAAATCAAGGGTACCTCACTCGACTGTGGAGGTACGCGACTTGCACGGCGAAGTGATCGAGGGAAGGAGAGTTAAACTGGAGGCAGGGATGCAACAGAGCCGGCGGCAAGCGGCGCAGCTCCGCCACGGGCATCCGGGTGAATGCGTTGCGGGGATGCTGCGCGAGGCCGGGTTGATGCGCCCCGTGGCGCCGTGCAACAACACGTGAAGGCAAAGGTACCTGCCATTCCATACATGTACCTGGCCTGTCCGGGGTAAGCAAAGTGTGGGGGAACGCGGGGGCGTGCACGTGACACTCTAGGTCCTGTGCGTTAAGGTATTGAAGAAGAGTGAGGTTGACACGAGCTGTTCGAATACTCTGTATCAACCATGGGAAACCGCAGTGAACGTCGCGGTGGACACCCATGTGTTGTGGGCTCCCATCCGTCCAGTCTCAAAAGCAACCAGGCCGCGTGAGCAGCCACCGCCAGCGCCTTCGCTAGAAATGTCACAACAACCCCCACAAGCCCCCTCATAATCCCATTGTACAAGCCAGCCCGACTTGAAGCGGTGCCTCGTTTTACCTTTATCACTCCCACGTCTCCTCTCCGTCCTCGTCCAGCGCCTTGGATTCAGACTTCTTCCTTTCCCCGCCACTCGGTCTGCCTCTCTTCCTAGGCGTCGCTCCCCCGTTGCCGCCCACGCTCTTCCTCTTCTTGCCTCTGGCACCGCCGCTTGGCGGTACTGAGTTGCTCTTGGCGCTCGTGCTTTCGCTTGGAGTCTCATAGCCACCATTAGCGGCCTCCATGGCCTCAACGTCTTCCTCCGATCCCACCTTGACCTCGTTGTCCACTGAGGCCAGCTCGACAAATGAGCTGCAGATCGCACGTTGCTGCTCAGGGGTCTCTGCTGCAGCAAATACTTCGTTCACACGTCTAAGGTAGGCTTCGGTGAGAGCTGGCGCATTCGTCGCGCGGTTGCATGCCTTTGCGACTTCCCTGGCAGCCTGTTTGGTTTTGGCCAGATGCTTCTGCATATTCCAGACGCGGCGGAGGTAGGAGCGCGTCTCCCAGGTCAGGCTGAGCAATTGTGCCGAGACGGCAAGTTGACGTAAGCGAGCTGGGTTGATGTCGAGTTGTGGCGGCCCCGGCGCTGGTTGCTCAGACGCACCGTTGACGACGAGGTTGGAGTCAGTTGTCCCGTTGACGTGAAGCTGCAGCACTTCGCTCTCAATGGCTTGTGCGACGGCAGTGCCAGTGCCTGCAAATACCTTTTCGAGGCAGGACAGCAGATGAAGCAGTTCGTCGACCTTTTCGTAATCGAAAAAGGCCAGGTTCTCAACGCAGAAGCGCACAAAAAGAAGTTGCTGAGGGTGCCCGGAAGTCGTATCTATCTTGGCCGAGTCGAAGTTGAGCTTTTGCGAGATGTTGCTGAGGAACCTTTTACGCACTTGGGCCTTGCCGCCCTTGAGCACCTCCCACGTGAGATGCATCTTTGCTGTAGGGGGCTGACCCGAGAAGCCTTTAGCGTCGCCAATGATTTGCTTCTGGTAGTCGAACGTCTGCTGCACGGCACGCATGTACTCTTTCTCAAAAAGACTCTCGTGCTTCGAATGCTGCGACTTGTGCTCGCGGAAAGCTTCGTTGGAAATGTTCTTGTTGGGGCAAGTTTCTAGAGCGACCAAGGCCGGGCCGCTCTCTTTTGGATGGACAAGGCCTTGTTTGTTGATGCTGACCACTAGCTTTGCGGCAATGAACGCAGATTCGTCGCGGGACAACAGCGCGAGACGGAGAATTGGCGTGAGGAACCGTTGAGCCATTGAAGTCGAGGCACCGTCTTGATCAGAGGCAACATAAGTACGCCCAAGGCGCTCTGTGCCTGACACAACGCCGCTTCCTAGCTCGGGAACGTCACCTGTATCTTCCGGCGCTTCTTGGGCGGCGAAGAAACCTCCCAGGCCGGACAGAAGTGCAGTCTCGAGCGAGGATAAACCACCGCGGAAAACAGTCTCGAACGCGTTTGTCACATCAGCCCGCAAGAACTGACTTGGCCAAGCCTGACACACAGTGCAGACCGACTCGAGTGCTGCAAGGCGGACTGACTCTGGCTGTTTGGGACTTGTAAATGGGCACAAAATCTCCACCATCAAGCCGGGAGCTGATTTGCCTTTGTACCACGTGAATTGGCTCTTCATAAGGTCGAAATGATCATCGAAATTGCAGGCGTTGCCAAATTCACCGGCAATGCTCATCAGCTTTGCAGCCTTGAGAGCGTTTTTCCCTTCTCCCGTCAAATCGAGCTTCTGCATGGCGAAAATGTTTTGCAGCACCGAGGCCATGGTCGTTGTGAGCCGTTTTGTGTCTTCTAGTAAGCAGCTAATGGTCCAGAGGCATGGGGCGACCTCCGTGAGCTCCGCTTTGCGCAACTTCGTGATGGATGTCAGGAGCGTCGTCTGCATCTTGGTGAGGAAATCCTTTCTCATCATCGGCTGGTGGGGCACTACGTAGCGCAGAATAGTGATCACAGAGCGATACACTTCGAGGTCGTCGCTCCGGTTTAAGTTCTGCGTGTAGGGCTCGAGGCGCTCCAGCTGCGCAGCAGTGAAGAGAATGGGACTGGCTCTGGCGAAGATGGTCAAGGACTTCAGTATCAAGCTTTGAGCTGGGGAACCCGGGATCTCGCTGTTGTCCACGATGCCGTCGAAGAGGATCGTCACTAGCGTTTGACAGACGTGGGCGTTGTTCTCTGCAGCTTTCGAAGATGTGAGGAGGCGCCTGAGCAGAGCTTCCAATACTTTCAGGACTCTGTGACCCTGCTCGACTGTCGCCACCAACAGAGCTGCTTGAGCGTCATAAGCGAGTTTGGTTTCGACAGCGCGCTCGCCTTCCAGATGAAGCTTGTAGAAAGGCAGAAACCAGATCTCCTCCATTGTCGTTCGCGCAATCTCGTTGACGCTCTCCTCGGTGTCTTCGATTCTGGTAATGATGGAATCTGCGATCGCGGACCGAATGTCAGTCGCATTATTACGAAGATAGATGTCCTTGAGCAGCTTCATAGCACGCTTGCGCACCCCCGCAGCTGCGTCCTTGGAGCGCAGCACCACCCTTGGGTATACTTTAGCGTCTAGTGCAGGACGCATGGAGATGCATTTCGCGATGAGTCCTAGCGCCGAGTCTCTCACGAGTGGCGAGGCATCATCTGTGCAGCGGAGTATGTGATTGAGGACGTTCGCGTTTCTGTCAAGAATGGCAGGGTCTTTCTCCAGCAGCGTAACGACGCTCTTGAGGCTGCGACTCTTGACAGTCGAGTGGTCACTGGTCATGGAAGAAAGCACAACGCTGAATATTTTGCTAAATGCTTTGCAAAATCTGGCGTTGAGAGTGACGACCATGGCAGCCAGACGGGCTTCGTCTTTGGAAACTTGGCCGACGGTGCCGTGCTCCTGAAGCCAGTGTGGATCATCAAACATGCCCTTCAATTTTGTCTGCAGGTCCTTGGTGGCACGTGAGTCGTCACTCGCTTCGGAATCGGTCGAAGCTTCCCGACCAAAGGCGACCAAGAAAGCCCATTCGCTGAGATGGTACCCGCGCGCCGTGTGCAGCTGAGGGTCGCCGTTTGCGCTTCTAGCTTCCAAGGATTCCATCAGCAAGCGATACGGCCCGTCGAAAGCTACTAATTCGCGTGAATCAAGGTTGCAATCCTCGAGCTGCTTGATGTATCCACAGAGGCGAAAAGCGACGGGAGACTCTGTCGTGTCGACGCTGTTCGTAGCTTGTTTTGCAGCCATCTGTAGCTCGAGGATACCGGAGCCCATAGTTCCGAGCAGTTCGAGTGCGAAGGTGCGCGAGGGCGAGGGACTCTTGGGGTTGTCGATGATGCCGATCATATGCATCACCAGTGTCCGCAGGAGCAGCTCTGCGGCCGGCCAATCGGGTGAACCAAGCACATTCAGGAAGTCTTCCGTGAAAATATCAAGAAGCTTACGGTACGGCTCATCGCTGGATTTGGAGGTTGCAAGAGCTCGCTGGATCAGGACTTTGGCAACATACGACGCGTTGGCTTGAGTATCGTCGCGCAAAGGCTTGACGACCGACCTGAGATCGCTGCTTTTGCCACGGGACTTGTACGGAGAAACTCTGGTGTTGCTTTCTTTGTCCTCCGTCTCCTCTTCTGATTCCTCGTCGCTCTCCTCCTCGTCATCTCCGTTGACTTGTGTTTTTGTACGAAGGTTCAGAGTCTGGTGGCTTCTCGTTGCGCTGGTCTGTATGAGGCGCATCAGGAGGGCGGACACCAGCTGAATGGGCTTTGAATCCGTAAGTCGGTATTGACGGGCGCTTTGCTTCTTGCCTGGCAACTTCTCTAGAGATATGAGGATCTCGTCGAAGATGAATTGACGCTGATCGGTGTACTTCGTGAAAATCTTAGCCATTACATCCATGGCGCACCTGCGCATGCCCTCGAAATTTTGCACGCCAAGAGCGGAGTGCGCATCTGTATTTGCATTTTCGGCGAAGATCAGAGTCTTGCAAAGGTACTCGACACTTGATATCGCGCTCTCGTCGAGATTCGTTTTAACGAGAAGCTCGCCTAACAGACGCATACCTTTGGTCGCAGCGTGGAGAAGGGCGACCAGTTCCTTTCTGCGAGATGAGGCAGTGGCAAGCTTCGAATTCGCAGTCGACAAGACTTTCTTCTCTCCGGCAGGGGCAGACTCTTCTACGATCGGGACAATGCAGCCCTCGATGACGGCTTTGAGCGCATCAAGTGCGTCCAGAAGGAAGTCTTCTGACTGGAGCTCCTTGCGCTGTGCGCCACCAGCCATCGTTCGCAGGAGTGTTCGAGCAGCTACCAGTCCCTGCTCTGCGGAACTGATCCTCGCAACCCATTCCTCGACATCTTGCTCTGACAATTCCTCCCCCACGAAGAGAGAAAGCGACTGGACGCCAGCCACACTGCCCTGGCAGATTTTCTGTAATCTGCTGATGTGGTCCACTTCGATGTCAAGCAATCTTCCTGTAGCGACAACCTTGTAGACATGTGAATCGAGTCTGATTTGCATTTCTGGCTTCAATACAGAAATCGACCCGTCCTCAGTATCTCGTGGGACAAAGAAGTCGTTGCTCAACCAAGTGTTGCCCAAAGTTTCGGGCTGCAGCTGATCCTCGGCCTCGAAGATGTCTGACATGAGAGCGCGCAAGTTTTGGACGGCGACGTCACCCTTCTGACGTTGATCGCTGCTGACAGCTTGGTTCGCTTTGAACGCCGCCATATTCAACGAAGCAGAATCCGTCATGATCTGATATTGCGCCCTTTGCTCTGTGGTCATGGTATCTGGCACAACCGCTTCCAGATGGCGTTGCTGAGAGGCGGAAAGTGGGGCATGATCCTGCGATGGATAATGAGAGCTGTTGACGCCAGTCCCGGTTCCCATATTCATCTCTTGCTTCTTGCCTACTTTTGCACATGGCTCAAGTGGGGTGGGCGTCAGGTAGCGATAGCCGACGTCAGTGTTGTCGAAGACCATCTTGGCGAGAGGACTAAGTGCCGGAGCTGGTGTTTGGTTGTTGTTGTTGACCGCGCTGCTGTAAGGGTGGGTGCGCTCGGTCTTTTTAAACTTGAATTGCGTTAGACTATCCGCGTCTAATAGTCTCTGAAGGTCACGGATTGTCCGCTGGCAACGCTCTGACGCAGTTGCGGCGCTCCTAGCTCCAGCGCTCAACTGCTCAAGGGTTTGCTTTGCCGTCTTGACATCGTTCGATTGTTGAAAAGTAGTGGAGGAAGTAGATGGTAAAGCGATCGGAGGTGGGATGATGTCTGAAGAGGTGGATTAGAGAGAGGAGCTGGGAGCGTGACCTGATATGATTTCTGGAAAACTTATGCCGAAGCCCAGGGCATGTGATGCCTGATTCACTTGGAACATACCAGGATTGAAGGGCACAATGGCCGAGAACGGGCTGTAAGGCAGGGCCTCCCGTACGGTAGGCATTCGCAGGTTTGCGCCAGCAGCGCCTGCGCTGGACGCATTGCCCTGGTCCTGCGGCCGTGGCCCATTTTGTTCCCATTTGACATCCATATCCGCCATTCGCTATCTTTGTCCAATTTTTGTCCCTACAGCTGATCGCATTTTTGTCTCGGGTGGTTTCTGTCCGTTTGCGGCAGTCGGCGGTCCAGTCGGAAGAGGGCAGGGTGGGAGTCGTCGCGCGCGATGCTGTGGGGCTTCAAGTTGGTCGGCGATATAGCGAGCGGCGTGAATAGTGTTCAGAGCCGATTGCTCTCCCAGCGCGATGGTAAAGGAGCTCGGTTGAAGGGCGTGCGGTGTCGAGATTGACGAAATGAAGTTCGTCTCCGTCCACGGGATCGGCGCCGCAGGCAGCAGGTCGCGCCAAGAAACCGCGAATGTGTCGCGCGACAAGGCCGGTCTGGTCCGCGTCCCAAAATTTCCTTAACGTCGTCTCATCTTGGGATAGAGACGCTTCATTGAACGTGAAGTCGTCGTGCCGGTGCTTCAGTAGATGATCTTTTTCAAGTGCGGCAAGTGAGAGGGTGCTCGCGAGTGGTATTTATTGAAATGGAGGAAAGCAAACGGACGAGGATGCAGAGGACTGTGCGCGTGCCACATCATGTAGAACATGTTTGGACCTTAGACGTTTCGAAAAAGCTGCTAACGCGAGCTCGTGTTTCTCATCAAGGCAAAAACGCCACGCTGTATCAATCAAAATCCAATTTCGAGTTGCCCTCCCGGACCTCATGCAGCAGCGACCTCCTGAGTGGTCGGAATCGTTGCGTACTCGGTCTCGCCATTTTTCTCAAACTCTGCCATATCCAACGCAACGATGATGCTGTCGCGTACCACCTTCTCCGGGTCATCCAGGAACTTCTTCAATACCTCCTCAACACCTTCCTCGTCGCCCAAGCTTCCCAATGCCTCCGCTGCTTCGTGACGCACCATGCTGGCCTCCTTTGTGTCACTCAAACAAGTGATGAGGCTGGGTATAGATGCCGGGTGCACGAGCTGGCCGAAGACAAACGCAATTTCGTGGCGGAAGAGTGCTGATGGGTCAGTGAACCCCTCTGCGAGCGCATCGATGGCTGGCTTGGCAGTTGGCGCGTCCGGAGGTGATGCGAGGTCGCGCAGGGCGAACATCGCTCTGTAGCGCTGGAACAAGGGAAGCGAGGTGTCTAGCAAGGTTTGCTTCAGCTCCGGGATGGATGGTTTCGATGCGGTCCCGGCGAGCGGCGGTGCAGGGTCTACCGATGCGAAGTCGCTGTAGCATGGGTCAGCTACCGCCGGGCCACAAATCGACCGTGGCTCATTACCTCTGCTTCAGCTTTTCCAACGCTCTGCCCTCTGAGTGCTCCCACTCGATCCTCTCCACCGCGATATCGCACGTCTCGCTGACAACTACTTCTTCTGTAGGATCGTCTCTCCTTTCCCTCAGCAGCGCGAGACTGCCCTTATCTCCGAGCGCTCCCAGCGCCTCAGCGGCTTCATGCCTACACATCGCATCCTCCTTCCTGTTAGCGACCGATTCCTGCAAGAAAGGAACTGCCTCCTCCTTCCCAGACTGGCCAAGACAGTAGGCGAGCTCATGCTTGAGCAGTGCGGACTGCGATGATAGCGCGGCCGCGATGGCTTCGATTGCGGGAACGGTTTGAGGTGTTGCGGGCGAGAGAGCTGCCAGATGCTTGAGAGAGAAGAGAGCCCGGAAGCGTTTTGCGAGGGGCACGGACTCATCGGTGACGACCTTGCGGAGGAGCGCAACGGTCGGATCGATCTGCACGTTCTCTTCTGCAGAAACGACCGAGGGCGACATACTGTGGATTTGCGGTTGACAGTTGAGCAAAGTCGATTAAGAGGTTGAGTCTCTTCAGCGAAAACCTGAGGAGGGGCTACCTGGAATCTACAAAGATCGATTGATTAGATGGCGGGGGGTCGCATGCCAAGATTTTCACGTGCGTTGTGGGGTGCACGGACATGTCGATCCGAGAATCACCGCCTTGCGAGCTAATCGAGTTGCGTAGCTCTCTCCAATTCCCGTAGATACATTGCCTCCTTTTGCTCAAGATGCCTCTCGATCCCACCACCTCGCGTCCTCTTCCGGACTCCGCCATTCAACGCGTCGTCTTCGTTGCCTCCGACGCCCACGTCTACACCATCCCACCCCTCTCCTCGAACCGCGGCTTCTCCGCCTCGACTTGGACCTCTCCTACCAATCCAACAGCGAAGCAGATCTTCACAGCCCGACTGCGCGTCTTCGAGACCTCGCTCGATGATCGCATCAAGTCCGACATTGTGCTCGAGGACCCAAACAGCGGGGAGCTCTTCGCTGCGGCGCCGTATACGAACACGGCGGTGGTACAGCAGGCGAGCGACAGCAGTCGCTTCTTTGCTGTGAGGGTACAGGGAGAGGGGGGCATGAAGGCGACGTTGGGGATGGGTTTCGAGGAGAGGACGCAAGCGTTGGATTTCAATATTGCATTGGGCGAGATGAGGAAGGTTCTGGGTCTCGAGAGTAATGCAGCGCAGCCCGGGAAGACGCAAGTTGAGGAAAATGTAAAGCAGGATTGGAGCTTGAAGGAGGGGGAGAAGCTGCACATTCAAGTTGGCAGCAAGGGACAGAAAGCTCCAAGCGCGAACTTTTCTTCGAATGCGGACGATGGCTCGGCGTTGTTCTCGATTGCACCTCCGCCGGGTGCCGCGAAGCCTCAAAACAGCTTGAACGAGACATCCAATCATGAATTGTACGACAGAGATTCAGAAACTCAGAATACACAGAATAAAACGGCACAGGATCTTGGGTTTGATGATGGGGAATTTGGCGAGTTTCAATGATCCCTCGGACTGAACAAGAGGTGGACTTACGAGATACAAATACAAATTCCTTGCTACTTACATGCCCTCATCGTTGACGAAGGAGGACGAAGAGCAGGCCCACCGTTGCGAACCCCGTCGCAGCTCCTTGCAGAGCCATGGAGGTCAGATCAACTTTTCTGATCTGGATTACGCGCTCACTGAACAAGTCACGAGCGGCGTCTTGATATGCCTCCAATGTCTGAGTCCAGGTCCTGGCTGCCTCTGGCTCATGAGCCGGCTGGCGAACTAACGGTGCGGGCTCGACGGCTTCTTCGGGCAGCGTTTCTCCAGTGGCAAGGACCGGATCGGCTACCTCCTCAGCAACCTTGTCCACGAGAGCTACAGGCTCGGCTATGGCCGTGTCCTGCTTCTCCATCGTCTCCTCCTCCTTCTCTACCGGCTTCGCTTCCTCCACTATCATATCCACCTCCTTTCCGGCCGGTTCCAACGGGACATCAGCCGGCTCTACCACCTCATCAATCTGCTTTTCTGCCTCCGCGAGGGGGGCTGTGGTCAAAGCCTTCTCGTCCAACGCCGCCTTAACTTCCCTCACTATTTTCTTCCGTCGATACGGCTCAAAGATCGAAATTTGCGCAAGGAGCAGAATGATGTTCACTCCCATCAGGCCGAATGTCACCCAAGTGCTATTTCTCCGAATCGTGTCGCTCCAAATCTGCTCCTCATGATATCTCTTCCGCTCCAGCCTCTCAATCAGCGATCGGGCGTTCTCGAGATCCCTCTCAGCCCTCATCAGTCCGTCTTTGCCTGTCTGCACCGCCTGCTCGTTTGTGTGCTCCGATCGCACAAGCGACATATAGCGCTCCAAATCAGTCGGTGACCAGGAGGCCTTCCGCTCTAGCAGGCCGACAATCTCCTTTTGCGCGGATGCTTGCCGGGTAAGAGCTTCTGCGTGGCTGGCCCGTGCATCGTCCACAGCTTTGTGCCGGTCCCGGACGCTGTCTTCGACGGTGAGGATCTCTTGACGCACGGACTCGATGCCAGAGTAGTCGGTTCCTGTGTAGTTATTGATGTGCTGACTTGCGGTCGAGAGGCGTGTGAGAATCGTGTCCATTAATTCAGACATTTGCTTTGAGAAGGGCGATCTTTGCTGGGCGGATTGGGAGGGGAGGGTGGATGAGGGTGGTGAAGGAATCGCACGAGCTGCATCTTCTGCTGTATCGCTCGTGGGCGGGATGCTCGTCGTGGGCGGTTCTATGGGATTCTTCTCTCCATCATTCTGGCGGCGTGTGGTCATCGATAGCGGCCGCTGCCAAACTGCGTTGCCTCGGAGCAGCAGACGCTGCCGGTTCCAGCAGTCGGGACACGTCCATGGTCGCGCAGTCGCGTTGAGTCGGTTCCGCGCGGCCGATCTTGTCGACGCTAATGAGGCCGCTGTCCTTGTTGACACAGAGAAGGCGCGCTGCGCAGCTTGTCCGACGTTGGCGCCCATGTCTTGTCTTCGGCCGGCGCGTTGAGAAGTCAAGCGAGCGCAGGCCGGCAATGACCAGTCGGACGAGCTTGGTCCGAGCGTCCCGAAGCGTCTTGGGGCGGCCGTTTTCTGTGTGCCCCTCCACCCCGCCGCCCCTCCTACGTCGGCCTCTGCCATTTGGCGGCTCATCGCATTCGCAGCAAATTTTTTGGTGAGCCAAATGCCTTAGTCTGTTGCACGTGGGAAGCGGCAATCGCGTCTTTTTCCGGCCAAGTATCTACTACTACTACTTCTCCTTCAGTCATTTCCTCTTCCCTCTCTTTCCTCGTTATCCACTTTCTGTCACATCCGTTTTCAATATACTCCAAAGTCATACGACTCTTTCGTTGTCAAAATGGGCTCCGTCGTTCCTGACTTGAAGGCCTTGAAGTGGCCCTTTGAGAACCCCAAATTCATCTTCTTTACGGACTTCGATGGCACCATCACCCTGCAAGACAGCAATGACTACATGGTATAGTGCTAGCCTCTCTCAAAGGGGCAAGGGCGTCATTGACACAACTCCAGACGGACAATGTCGGCTACGGCCAGACGAGGCGCAAGGCCGAGTTCAAGGAAGTGCTTGAGGGCCGCGCTCATTTCAGGTTGGTCTTATCTATTTGCTGCCGGCAATCGGCTTGTTAGACTCACAGTGCCGGTACAGGGATGCTTTCCGCACGATGATGGACTCCGTCGAGCTGCCCTTCGACGAGTGCATCGATATGCTCGTCAAGAACGTCAAGCTGGACCCCCACTTCAACGAGTACTTCCAGTGGGCGCTGCAGAACAACATCCCCACGGTTGTCGTGTCGTCCGGCATGACGCCCATCATCCGCGCTATTCTTAGGAACCTCGTTGGTCCTGATGCGGATAAGCTGGACATTGTCTGTAACGAGGCCGTGCCTCGTGACGGCAAGTCGATGAACGAAAAAGGCGGCTGGAAGATCCAGTACCACGACGACAGCGGCTTCGGTCACGACAAGTCGTTGACTCTCCGCCCGTACGCGCAGCTACCTGCCGAGTCGCGGCCAACCATCTTTTACGCTGGTGACGGTGTTTCGGACCTTTCAGCTGCTCGCGAGGCCGACCTGCTGTTCGCCAAACAGGGTCATGGTATGTGTTGGACCTGGCCTGACTGAAACAATCCTTACTGATTCAAATGGAAAGACCTCGTCTGGTACTGCGCCAAGGAGAACGTGCCTTTCACTACCTTCCCCGACTGGTCGACGATCCTGGAGGTAAGCGTGAAAAAACTATTGAATGGCGAGAAGTGAGACTGACTCCTTTGCAGAAAGTCAAGGATATCCACTCCGGCAAGACCACGGTCCAGGATGCGGCGAAGAAGGGGTACGACGAGTTCTTGGGGGGTCAAGCCGGAATCCAGCCCACGATGAAGTAGTAGTTTGCTCGCAGTTCGCACGAGTGGAGGTCCTGACGTGAGAATCAGCGTAGATGAGAAATAAACATAGATCATGGCTCCCTAGACACTACAAACGGGACGTATCAGCGAGTACTACTTCCTTTGCGTCACTGAAGACATTAGCGACGGGAAGTTTGACCAGCTATACACTATTGGACTTGATGTGTGAATTATAGGGGGTCGGAGTTCAATATACATTAGACGCACGTGACGTTCCCATCAATGCCAAGCCCGACCCGCGCGCATCTTCAGACGCTGCGAACACCACTGCGAACCACGCTATGAAACAACCTCGACTCTCTCCATTACACACCCGCCAATATGGCATCGCCAACCCTCCGCTCCCTCCTCCGCCTCCCAGCGCCCTCGCGAACCTGCCTCACCGCTGCGCTCCTTCCCACTCGCCTCTTCGCCCCCACCACCTCCGCCTTCGCCTCGCCCCCAACCCACGCCTCCTTCTCCACCAGTCCCCACCTTAGCGCAACAATCAACCAAGTCCTCCGCGGCTGCCGCACCGAGCAGCGCGCGCGCAAACCCACCTCCCCGGCCCTTGCCCGCGAGCACCGCCCGGAAATGAAAGGCGTCTGCCTGCGCGTCGGCACCACCAAACCCAAGAAGCCCAACTCCGGCGAACGGAAGGTCGCGCGTGTGCGGATGAGCAACGGGAAGGTTGTGACAGCGTATATTCCGGGGGAGGGGCATAATGTGCAGCAGCATTCCGTGGTGTTGGTGAGGGGCGGGCGAAGTCAGGATTGTCCGGGGGTGAAGTATCATTTGGTGAGGGGGGCAATGGATCTTGTAGGTTCTCTTCGGGAGGACAAGAAATGGGGTTGCATTCTGACATCGGTGATAGGGTGGCGTCGGGAATCGCATTACGAGTCGTTCAAAGTATGGGACGAAGAAGCCGAAGACTGCTTGAGGCTCTTCAGAAGGGACTACGAGGATGCAGGTATCTGTCCCGGACGCTGCGAAAGAGTCGCATACACGCGTGGCAACGGGTTCGGGAAGAGGACGGCCGTGCGAGCGTGTCATGTCGCTCGTCAAGATGGAAGCACTTTGAGCGTCGGCAGCGGCAATTCGGAGGGAGGCACCGTATATTTGTCTCAGCATCAGGGGTGGTGTCGCAGCGGGACGATCATAAGGGGCGCTAAAGAAGGTCGCTTGCCCGGGACAAATTAGGCTTTGCAGCCAGATGGACGTCGACCTGCGACATGTGAAATAGATGTAACAATACAGGTTTTGATCAACGACCCTGGGACCGCGTTACTCCGCAGCTACCTCTCTTCAACAGTCTGGACACGTTCTCAAAGCTGACCGTAAAGCCTTTTTTGAGCTTTTCCCTCAGCAGTGCACTCAAACCTAGAGCTCGGAATCCTTTTTTGAATCCATCGTGGACCACAACTCATCAGAAACTCTGATATGCTCCTGGTTGACGCACCGGCACTTGCCTCCACCACTTTGCGCGATCCACCTTCAGAAACCCCAATCCAGCCGTCTCACACCTCTCGCCGCGCACCACCCGAGTCCCGGATTGAGCACGTGTGACATCCCAGGCGATTCCCCTCTGGAACCAAATGACCCCACACGCTCACGCGCCGTTGCGACCTAGCTCTTCCTTGTTTGCAACCTCCGAGCACGCCTTGAGCTTCAACTCGACCTTGAACGCCGTGGCTGGTGTGAAAGCTCGCCGCAGTCCCGTGTTGCCAGCTCAAGAAATGCCACCTTGGCTTCCGTGACGACTTTCCAAGGCAATTGCGACGCGTGCATCACTTGGACGCTTAGGCCCGGCAGATAGAAAAGGGCGGACGACTTGTCGTAGTGCAGGAGGCCGAGCACTTCCCTCGGACGGTTCATGTCATGTTGGAGGTTGTCGATCGTTCATGGTGGCGCTTGCATTTGCGCGCGTTTTTACTGACGGTGGCGCTGATATCGTTCGGCCCATGTCACGTCAGGACATACAGTGCGGCGTACGCCAGGAAGACGAGCGGGATGAGCGGAAGCATTTTGGGTCTCGTTGTTGGGCGTGCGAGATCTTTTGAGGTGTTTATTCGAGTACTTAGTCGTCGGTTGGTGTTCGAAGTAGAGAGCAGATCGGGGGGCAAGTCGTGGAGCGTTTGGCGGCGCGAGCTCGAATATATCACATGTCCCGACTGTATGACCAAATCACAGCTGGGCCTTTGTTGTCTTTTGTCGAGCAAGTAATGTACCCACAAGAAAGCAATCAGATCACAAGATGCGCCCACAAGCCCAACCCTCGCCTTACATTAAATACAAAGTACCCCGCGGCGCCGACGACATGTCGTATGACCTGGCATGCTTTACCGCCAGCCGCAACGACTACACGAGTACGGCATACCGCCTCCCTCGGTCCCCAAGTGCGGATACGTAAGGCATGACATAGTGCATGGTTTTACGTTTTCTGCGCTGGGATCTTGCGATCGTTGCGGCTTCTAGGCTCTTTTGAGGGATGACGGCCTATCAAAGGTGCCGTTCATGGATATGCGGCTAGGAGAATTTGCGGAGAGATGAATGCCGTGCTTGCTAGGCTCGGAAAATTGCTGGACGAAGGTATTTACGGTACAAAAAGCTCGCGTTTGTCCTCTCCAGATGGCATGATGCAGAGGCTTGGGGTGGCTTGGGGTGGCTTGGGATGGGCTTGGAGGGTCCTTCGGGGCGTCTGAGATCGTGCAGACAGTGGCGCAGGCCGCGGAAGACCGGAAGATGTCGTGCCAGACGGTACATGCGAGGTACCTTGCGTTCACACCTTCGTTAAACGGAATGGAGCGACTGCTGGGCGGTCCCCAAATAACCGGGCCCTCTTTGTGGGGGTTGGCGGAGAGATCAACGGGAGATCAAATGTTTTTTTCTATTTGGTGACATGTGCCGTCTATTCGGCTCAGCGTCAGCGAGCATCTCTCCATTCGCTGCTGCCCAGACTGCTAATGTGACGACGTCTCTTCGACGTGCTGCCAGAAATGCGTGTCGCTAAGGCATCTACAATCGTACGATGGTGTGGTGTGCTTTTGTGCTTCCGCGGAGCACAGCATTCACCGCAAGCAAAGCCAGCCTGTCCATAGGCCGCACGTGTAGAGCGCAGCACTCGCTCCCGTCATGACCTTGCGTTAGTCGTCTCTCGTCCCATCAGGCGTGCGTGTGACTATGGGCTTGGTGGCTCGGCACTGTCAGAGCTACCACACGCTCAACCATCAGCATCTGCCATCTCCTCGTCTTCCGCGGTAACCCTCTTCTTCTTCCTCCGCCGATGCGCTCCCTCCCGCCCAGGCGCGCTGATCGCATCGAGAAACTCGTCGCCGTCCATCACGCTCTTGAGCTTGGGCACACCTTCAGTGTCCTCAACAAACATCCGATTGCTCCAGGTGGTATACGCTGCCTCTTCATCTTCGTCCACGTATTCGAGCTGTGTCCACGACTCCTCTTGCGCCGCCTGCAAATGCTTCCGCATATTTTCCTCCCGCTCTTCGAGCTCACCTTTAGGACCCTGAAGAGCAGGTTGCTTGAATGTCTGCTGCAGAGCGCGTCCCTGTTCGGGTTTTGCCGCGCTGTCCATCGCGTCGGCATTCTTTGATTTTTGGATCCTATTTCGCTGATCTTCGGCGTCGATGTGATGAAATTGCGGACGCATTTGCACGGTTCCCGTCACTTTGCTCAAGTGCAATTGGTCGCCTCTGAATGCGCCCACAAAGTACAGCGGTTTGCCGGCTTCGTCCGCAGAATCATGCTTGGCGATCTGACCTCCTAGTGTTTGCGTATGTAACACCTTGTTGTCTCGCTCCGCCTCGTCGAATGCCGAAAGGTCGTTCATCAACGAGTTCTCGCGATCGGCAGGATCCTGCACTTTCTTCCCTGCCGCACCGCCAGTGCCGCCCGATTTTGCCCCGCTGAAGCCCGCCGCGACGCCATACGTGCCGCTCTCATTGTGCACCTGCCTGCCAGTGCGCAGCGCATCACCCCATTTGAGACCCTGGTACCTGTTGAAGTTGTGCTGGGTATTGAGGTTGACGTCGAGTTCGAGGTAGCCGGTGTTCGGTTTGATGCGCAAGCCTTCAGGAGGGGCGCCGGATTGCAGGTTGTAAGGGCGATCGCGGTGGCGATTGGGGTATTGGAGAAGGTAGAGATCGGAGGTGGGAATGTCGGGTGTTAGGTAGATGTCGTAGGATGCCGTGACTGGGTCCTCTTCTTCCTCAGTGCGGTCCGCTGTTGCAAGGCGGTATTAGCTGAATTTGAACATCTCGCTTGATGCGAGAAGGATCAAGGAGTGGCTTACGCGCCATGGTGTTGTTGCGCAGTTGACACCGCGACTGGTCCAACGTGCAAATACTGGTGTCTTCCAGACAGCCAGAGAGCTCTAACGGAAATTCAGGCACAAGTCCCAAAAGCTCGGACCACTGCCGACCCCTCTGAGGGACCGACCTCCACCACCTGTCGCGCCCGCTCTTTGTTCGTTGCGCATTCAATGTACATACCGTACACGGCCCCCGCTGCTCTGCCTACCCTCCTTGAATACTTCCCGTTCCCACTGTTCCATACAGTAAGAAGCCTCCACATGGGACTCGCGGCTGTGCGTGTTCGCGGGCGAGCCTATCCTGTCCGTTCCCTACATCGCGACTCAAGATGAGCTTGTCTATGATAGATGCACAGCGCAACAGTGAGCTCGACATGGGTGGCGCGACTTGAGGGATACCAGCTAACACAGTCCAGGCATCTTGAAAACGATCCACCACATCACCAGAGACGACGTGCGCTTTCAACCCTATCCCCGCTCTGCCAAAGTGGCCGCTTGATCTGACCAAGTAGCCGTAGTGGAAAGTGCTGGTCGTCGACGCCAGCAGCAAGAAGCTCCTCGACAATGCGGTCGAAGAAGATGCCATCCTGAACGAAAACATCACCAGTGCGTGCTGCCTCCGCTGTCACCTCAGCCACGCTTCGCCCTGACTTACTCCAGACATCGAGCAGATCACCGAACGCCGGCCCACCAATCGCGATGTCGAAGCTCTCTACTTCCTCACGCCCCAGGCGCTTAGTGTGGACTGTGTTATGGCCGACTTCCAGAAGAGAAAGTACAAGAGGGCCCATTTAGTGTGGACGTCATGTGAGTACAGCGAGGGTTGGAGAGGAGTGAACGGTAATGTGGGCTGACCACAAGGAAAGTGCTGCCTCCGGCCTTGAGAGAGAAGATCGACAAGTCGCAAACCGCCCGCGAGCAGATTGTGCAGTTAACAGTCCTCAACGTCGAGTACTACCCGCGCGAGTCGCACGTAGTCACCTTCCGCGACCCCTGGAGCTTTCCCATATTCTACCACCCAGGGTGCAATCGACTGGTCCGGCAGCATATGGAGGACATTGCCCAAAAGGTGAGATGAACGCGCATAGGCGATTGGGCCAGACTGACAACATCTTAGATTGTTGGCGTGTGTGTGGCTCTGGGAGAATACCCTATCATTCGCTACTTTCGTCAGCGTAGCGCTACTCACGAGGCCAGCGTCTTGTGCTCTCACCTCGCACGTTTTGTTCAAGACGAGCTCGACCTCTATGCCAAGTTCCACGATGACTTTCCGGCTGCCACAAGCCGACAGCGCGGCGCACTCTACATCACTGACCGCTCGATGGACCTTTTTGCGCCGGTGCTACACGAGTTCACGTATCAAGCCATGGTGCATGATCTGTTGCCCATTAAGGAGGGGCCGAAGATCACTTACCGGACCACGATCAACGAAGGCGCGCGAAATCAGGAAACTAAAGACATACCCATCACCGAAAAAGACAAGCTGTGGCGTGAAAATCGTCACCGACACATGAAGGATGTGATTGACAAACTCATGGCCGACTTCCAACGTTTCATCAAAGACAACCCGAATTTTACTGGAGACGGAGGGAGCAACAGCTTAAGCGCCATCAAAGACATGATGGCTGGATTGCCGCAGTTTCAGGAAACGAAGGAGGCGTATGCTCTTCACCTGGGAATGGCACAGGAAAGTATGAGCAGGTTTCAGAAGGGGAAACTGAATGACCTCAGTTCCGTGGAGCAGGTCAGTATGGCAGAGGAAGGAATTTAAAGCTTTTACTAATGGCCGCTCAGATCTGTGCCACTGGCCTGGACGAGGACTACAAAAAGCCGAAAGGCCTCGCTGATCAAATCGTTCGCATGCTGGATGAGGATGATATTGCGCTGCCCGACCGCTTCCGCCTGCTCGTCATGTTCCTTCTCTACAAAGACGGCATGCTACAAGCCGACGTAGAGAAGCTTCTTGCGCACGCCGCACTCCCACCTTCCGATGCTCAAACAATCTCTAACCTCGAGCACATTGGTGCTCGCACCACACGCAAGCTCAAAGATCCCCGGCCGATACCCCCTCCTCTGTTCCCGCGCAAACAGCCCCCACCGCCATTCGAAGACGACCTCCTCTTGAGTCGCTACGAACCCGTCCTCCAATCTCTCCTGGAAGCTCACGCCTCCAACACCCTCGACGCCGAGACCTTCCCCTACACCAAGCCTCCCCTTGACATAAACGACGGCGCCCCGCAACAACCCGCCACTACCTCCCTCCGCTCCGCCAAGCCCACCTGGGCCAAATCCCGCTCCGCCAACGTCTCCGCAGAGAACCGCCAGCGCGTCATCGTCTTTGTCGCCGGCGGCGCCACCTATTCAGAATCCCGCGTCTGCTACGACGTCGGCCGCGCCACAGGCCGCGAGGTCGTGCTCGTCAGCAGCCACATGCTTACGCCCAAGCTCTTCCTGCGCCAGGTCGCCGACCTGTCTGCCGACCGCCGCCGCTTGGGCATCCCCGCCGAGCAGCCCCAGCCTGCAGCGCCTGCGCATTTGTTCGAACCTGACGAGGCGCCCCGGCCGCCGCCGTCGTCTTCAGGCCCGCCGCCCGGGGCAAAGAGCCAGCAGCAGCCACCTACACAGGCCATGGGGGCAATGGGGCTGGATGGTCGTCCTAACGGGGGCCAACCCGCTGCTGGCCCGGCAGGTGTACAGGCGAATAGTTCGGCTAAGTTACAGGGCGAGAAGGATGGCAAGGAGAAGAAGAGGCGGTTTGGGTTTGGGAGGAAGGACAAGGGGTGATTGGCGATTGCCGGGCGAGACGAGGTGTACGGTCGTGGAGTGCAGCGTCCTTGTGTGCTTGCACATATCACGGCTAGCAAGTTGGGGTGATGAGCTGACATATGTCCAGCGTGAAAACAGCTCAAGTACAACTTTCTTCAGCAAATCATGACCTCGAGCCAGACTTGCCAATAAATTTCGTGTCGCTCTGATTTCGCCAGTACTCTCTACATGTCGTTTCAAGCCCTTTCTACTTCTCCACTTGGTCCGCATTAGCTCGACTGATTGGTACAAGTAGGCCATCCAAAGTATGCCGTCGTCACTGCAGATGCTAACACAAAGAAGTTACAGTAGGCCTTGAGCGTGAGTCTTTGAGAGTGAGCTTGCTACAACAGCATTTGCAAGCAACGGGTACAGAGGGCCGACCAAATGACGTTTTCTTACCAGACGGCGATGCTCAACTCATGAACCGCCACGAAATGAGAACGAACAAGAACACGTGTGTATCAAAATCATCATCATTAGGCCCGACACTCTTACAGCTACAAATAACATCGACAGCCCTCCCAACCTCCTCAAACGTCACGCCCACAAGAACCACTAGGAGGTCACCATCCCCAACTCCCGCTCGACACTTGCTCTACCTCCTCCCACCCCCCCACCACCCTATCTAAGACGGCCTCGACGCCCTCCTCTGCTGCTGGCCCTGCCCCTGCTGCTGGCCCTGCCCCTGCTGCTGCTCCGCCCCAACCGAAGGCCTCGCGAGCGCCGACCCCGGCCTGCCGGGCAGCGCTGCCGCGCGCATATGCTCGGGCACGTGCTGCGCGCGCGGCGGGACGACGGGGGCGCTCATCTGCAGGCCTAGGTGGCCGCCGGCGGGCGCGGGGGGACTCGGGGCGTTACCCGCGGCGTTACTTTGGCTGGCGCCGACGCTGCTGCCGGTGGTGTTGGTGGGGTTCGGTAGGGCGACGGTGTGCGTGCTCATGGTGGGGTAGGGGCCCTGGGGCGCCGCGGCTGCTTCCTAGGTG
>JAWXCT010000044.1:49205-80039 GCA_034509035.1 Saxispiralis lemnorum
CCGGGGCACGGGGGTGTTGGGGGCCTTTTTGAGGCGTGAAAGGAGGAGAAACAGGGGACGACGGGAAAGGGAAGGGGGGAAACAGCGGTAGACGGGGAGAGAGTGGAGGGAAAAGGGCAAGGAGAGTTGCGCTGGAGCTGTGAGAATGGTTGTTGGAACGAAGGTGGTTTGACGCCTGGGACTGCCCTTGGGGGTCACGAGCATCGTGTGATTTGCGTTGTTGCGCCGAGCGTGCTGGGTGAGTTTGACGTTTTCGGGTCAGCATAGGCGATGGCGATGGTAGTTTGATACGTTCGAGACATCATGCGAGACATCAAGATGAAAACAGCAGAGTTTAGCCACTAGAAATGGCAGCTAAAGTCTGAATAAATCAATGCTATTAAAATCTGAGTGAGATACCTGTTTCCCTAACGCGAGGTGTCGTAGTAGCGATCATTCCACTGCGCCTCATACTCGTCTGTGATGTCCGCAGTAAGGTCTGTCGCGTGGTGCCCACCAGGGCAGTCTGTCCACTTGCCTCCGTCTCGAATGCACCTCACCTCCCCATTCAACCTGACGGTGCAGCTCTTCTCCACGCCGGCGTCGGCGCTCCGTCTGAAGCTCGACCGCAGCAGCTCGCTGCCCTCGGCGTCCGCGGCCGAGCAGTCGTTCAGCGTCTGCATCGACATGCCGTGCTCGAGCGCACAGTCCTCCACGAGCGTCTGCTTCGGGATGTCGTCGTAGCTCTTGGAAAGACACATTGTGAAGCCCAGGTACTGCTTGGGGTTCGGGTACTGGTGCGCGGCGCAGAGCTCGATGATGTTGCCCAAACACTCCTCTTGGCCGTGTTTGCAGGTCACGCCGTCGTCTCCGGTGTTTCTGGGCCAGGTGTCAGCATGAGGCAGTCGATAAAAGGGGCGGACGCGCTGCTACTTACTGGCCGATGTAGGAGAGCTGGAAATCAACCTGGTGCGAAACATTCTGCATAGCAGGCAAGATCATATCATGCAAGCAATCCCTCGCGTCTGGGCACTTGCTCATGATGTGCGCCTCCAACGGGACTTTGCGGGGCACGTGCCAGTCGTCGTCGTCGCTCAGCGCTTCGGTGGCAATAAAGGTCATGCAGAACAACATGAAGCTGCACAGGAGGATGGTAACGGCGAACATGATACGTCGGTGCCATGCTCCGGACGTTGTCTTCGACCAAGCACGCATGTAGGCTCGTTGGGCTCTGGACACGTTCTGCTGCAGTTCTCGAAGGGAGGGTTCGGGCTCATCAGGATTGCGCTGCTCCTCCAGGAGTGGATGTTTCTCCATCTCCGGACGATTCTCCATGTCGGCGGCTTGAGTGTATGGTGATCGGGGATGAAGTTGTTTGTGGCTTAATGTTTAAACGGAAGAGAAGGGATGTGGATGTCGGGGTAGTAGAGCGTGAGGTGGCGCTGTTGGCAGGTGAGGTAGCGCAACGCGATGTCATGATCCATTTCAGGAATAGTGCGTCGGAAGCTTAACCGAGCAGGCATACAGGCATCAAGGCACCACAACGCAGACGACTCGCTCGGGACATTGTTTCGAGTCCCTACTATGCAACACGCACACTTCCTTCATGTAGAAATCCCCCACACCTGTTTGTATAGGCTCAATCAGTTGCAGCAACTGGTCTACCTGAGAGTCGATGGCTGTGGCCGAATCCGGCGCTCGTCTCCACCACACCCTGAAACTGCACAACCTCCACGGCCATCACGCGTTTGCGACGCGTTTGAACGCGATATGGCATTCCGGAGGGCAAAAGCCACGGATCGGTACGAATCAGGACTCTCGAGACATTGGTCGCACCCGCTGACGCTCTGATCCAGGGCTGGCCATCAGCGGCGGCGTAGACTCAATGGCTTTGGCCACGTTATGTCGTGATGTGACCGATGAGAGACAGGACGCTCGCATGTCACCCCTTATGGCGCTACCTTCTTATAACAAGACTGCAACAAGTTTTATGGGGTTCGTTGTGGACCACAAACTACGCAGCGGCAGCGACGAAGAAGCTGCAAAGGTTGCCACTGAACTCGCCAGGTTGGGGATTGAGCCTCGGATCCTTACGCTGGATTGGAGAGCTGAAGGTAATTCTACTCGACTTACCAACGTTGAATCAGTTGCCAGAAGGCTGCGATATCAGGCTGTTGGCAAAGCTTGCTACGAGAACGGCATAACTTCGTTGCTAGTAGCGCATCATCGAGACGACCAAGCCGAATCCGTCCTGCTGAGACTGGTAAGCGGATACACAGGGTCTGGGCTGGCGGGAATGAAGCCGGAAAATGCACCAATACCAGAATGTCATGGCCTTTATGGAATCTATTCACATGCGGGACCTGGAGCTCCAAGTGCAGACGCACAGGCCGGAGCCATTCTCGAAAATGCGGTTGCTTCTCCCTCGCAAGAGCAGCTAGTTTCCTCGTATGGGGGCGTGACAGTGTCTCGACCATTGCTTGAATTGAGCAAGAATGAGCTTCAAAGTATTTGCAAGGACTCCGACACTCAATGGTACGAAGACCCTACTAACAAAGACACCACAATGACTCTAAGAAATACGGTTCGCCACCTCCTAGAAAATGATGTTCTTCCCTCGGCACTGAGGTCGCAACGATTGGTTTCAGTCGCAGACTTGGTTCGCCAGCGGCGCCAAAAGATCGAATCCGGCGCTCGCGACATATGTCTGGCAATACCCCTAAAGGTGGACCCCAACGTGGGTGAAGCTCTCTTTACGATACCTCAGGGAGTACTCTCCGAGGCCGCCGGCCCACGCGAAGCTTGGCTCTATGCAGAAGTCCTACGCTTTCTCCTTTTGACTGTTTCGCCTAACGATTCCATTTCCCTGCAAAGCCTTGACCGCGCCACCGAAGCCGTGTTCCCTTCTGGAACAGCACAACAAATGAAAGGCGACAACGACTGCAGGTCAGTGCAGGTCGCTGGTCTCACAATCACCCGCTTACCGTCCAGGGCATGGACGTGGAATCTACGCAGAAGCCCACCAAGCTATCAGCAGCAGCATGGAAGGCAAGTTACACTCTGGCAAAATGTCGAGCAAGGCGCACACTCTACCTTGAATGATTGGCACATGTGGGATCAGCGGTACTGGATTCGTATCCGCCTTCCCCCAGGCTCAGAGTCATCCGTGAGCAAAGTCTCTGTACGTTTTCTGCAGCATGCAGATCTTGAGCACGTGCTTAAGCACGCTTCAGATCCCGAGCGAAGACGCCTTAAGAATATCCTCTCGACCTTGTCAACTGAAATGCGCAAGACTGTGCCCGTCGTGGTGGCCAAATTCAATCAAGGCTTCAGATCCAACTTCGAAGCTCCTGTCGCCATCCCAGCTCTGACGTGGTCGTTAAAGGGTTGGCATTGGGACATTAGATTCAAGAGCATTCAGCGTCCATTTGAAATATGGAAGAAAGATTTGCCCTTTGTGAGAACGGAGATTGGAGAAGATTCTATCTCGTGAATCGCCGATGGGTATCTAAACGAGGTTAGAAGCTACCGCCGGACCCACGCTTTCTTCTATGTCGGCCAGAATTCGCCTGGATAAGTCCTCTCAACAGCTCACGAGCTTGTTCTTCCCGACCCTCGAAGGTATCATTATACAACGCCGGAAGTACACGTTTCGAGTCTGTTTGCTCAAAGTCAGCTCTGCAAATTTCCCTTGGCGTCGCATGACTCACTCGCGTGGTCTTCAGCAAACTCGATAGTTTCCACGCCTCTGACGCGAGATTCTTTCACTGCTTCTTCTAGGAGAGACCGCCCCACGCCCATCCGCCTATGCTTCGGCCGGACCGTCCAACCGATGATCTCTCCCTTCAGTGGCCTCTTTTTCTTCTGACGGGCCTCTCCAAGCAACCAATCCACAATGACGATACCAATGATCTCGCCGCCAAACGTCATCACCCTCACCTCTGCGGGGCCCAGCCAATCCCAGTTGATCTCATCGACAAACATGCTGTAGCTTTGCGTCGCGTACTTGCAGATTGCCAGGGTCATCATGATCAGGCCGGTGCAGGCCATCGCCACGACTTGAAGGTTGTGCCCCAATTCGTATGCGAAGCGACTCACTAGGAAGACCGCGAGGAGCAGGAAAGTCAAGTTCAGAGGATGCAGGAACAGAGCCCGGGCTGCAGTCTCCCTCATCTCTCTAACGCTTTCAGCGACCAGATTCAGTGCCTCAGCCTTCTCTGCCACATCATTCGTAGCATAAGACCTCAGTTCGGGTACACCAGCGAGTGGGTCGCTTGAAGCTGCTTCGAGCTGATCCGCGTTGAACTCGAAGGGATGCGCCAGTGGGGACAGTGGAGGCAGTAGGTGTCCGGAAGACCGCATGATTGCAGGTGTCGACACTGGACTCGACGGCAGAGAAACAGTGAGGCGCAGGTTGGTTCGAAGCGAGGCGAAGAAAGCTGTACCAAACAAGTCAGTGCTGCCTCTTGTTGACGGATGAAAGCTCAACCTACCAGCGCTCGTTTTGAGGCCCGGAATTTTCTGGCTCACGACAATGGAAGGCTGCTGGTCCGCCAACCTCTGCTTCTGCAGCTGCACTCTCGTGCACTCTCCGCTGGGCATCTGCGGCAAAGGCGCGAGCGGAGGAAGCTGTTTGGATGTCGACCTTGTATGCCCATGGTGCGCAACATGGGTATCCAGCAGATATCGACTCGGATGAAGTCGACCGCCCATATTATCGAAGTATGGACGTTGAAACTAGATGCAAGCATTCGTTTGCTCTGGTGAATGCCAGCTTCACTCCTCACTAAATCAAAAAGAAGATGAGAAAAAATAATCAACCCCCAGTCAGTCAAACACTAGTCAACGGTCAACTCTACACCAACAAGCCTGGCACAACCTTGCAACAAGCAAGACCAAAAACGCGCGTTGCGGGGTGACGATGAGGGGCACCAATGCTTCGCTTTTGACTTCCACCCTCCCCTCTGTCTTTTTACCGATTTGGTTCCCAATCGCTACCTGCCGATATAGAGACATGCGCCTCATGCCACCGTGAAACGCCCTAATCGCCGCAAGCTGTAAAACTATAGGCGCCTTTGGTGCATACCAAGCCGCCAGCCGGTCGCAGAAAATTCTCTCCGACCCCCAGACTGGTTGCGGGTGCAGACGTGCGCCGCGACCAACGAGCGATGCGCGCGTCGAGCGTCGCAGCCAACAGCCGATCTTTTTCAACCCCCGCGACGACAGCAAATGGCATCTACCGGGACCACACGACGGCCTTGGTTCGCTTTTTCTTTGCGCCAACCTGACGGTCACGGTGGGTCTGGAGGGGTCGGAGGGAGGTTTGATCGTCGCCCATGACGTCTTTGTTTGCACGACACGGGTGTTCTGTCCAAGACTATCGCGGGGTCGCGTATCGGCGCTCTCGCATCTACAAGGCTACGTCCCAAGGTTTGTGTAGCTACACGATGATGCTTGGACACTTCCTTTCGCGATTGTGGGCAGCAGCTCTCCATTCCATCGTCCTTTGGCGCTGGTCGTAGCTTTATCTGGAGCGAATTGCGGTCGTCCACCCACCCCCCTCTCGAGAGATAGCTCGTGTGACGCTGCTCTCTGCTCGAATGTTGCAGGCTTGGAATGTGCGCAAAGTCCGCGTTTTGCGCGGGTGATTGTCAGCTTGCTCTTGTTTGCACGAGACACAGTTTTGCGAGCTATGGCGCCATGCCGCCTTATCTGAGCGAATAGAGCTCGAACGCCACGCGCTGCGGCACAGGCACAGCAGGTAAGTGCGGCGTAGACAATGCTTCGTGGCGTGTGAAATGATTGGTCCGCCGCGGTGGCCGCAATCCTCGACGAATCCTTTTGAACAGACACTCGTACGTCGATGTCGGGCGTCATGATCATGATATGACGTGAGCTTCTTACTTTCAAGAGGATCGCATTGCGCGGCCTCGCAGCATTCTAGACCCGCTGAGCGGCCATGCGTGTATGCACCTCTGCTGTTTCGCAGAAGCTCTGGCGTCTTCAGACGGCATCTCCTCCAATGCTTGCCGTGATTTTCAAAATCTTAGCTGACGTTCAGCTCTGCGCAGCGTCAGACGTATCGATGCGCTGCTGACGACTGTGATGAAGCCCGCGTGAGTGGTCGGGCAGAGCTGACACAGCCCTTGCTGACGCACAACGCACGCGTTTCGGCCTCTAGATGCGGGGGTGGAAAACGTCAGTCGCCCTCTTCCCAATTGTACAAGCGGCGAGTCGCCGCTGAAGATCACCAATTTATCCATTTCTTCCCCCTTTGCTCCTCCCCTCCCTCCGGCGGCACCGCCCTTTCTTCGGCCCATCGTCGCGACAACATCGCCAGAGAGAGAGAGAGAGCTACAACACGTCCATCTTCACATGCGTAGGCGGGGATGCCTCTTTCGGCTGACAGCGCACGCACATACGCACAATATCCAATCGGTACAGAGATACTTGTCCGCCGATCGGCACGCCGACCCCGGAGCCGCGGTGGAGGGGTCAATGATAAAGCTGAGCATATGTAGAAAAGTGTCACATGCGCAGTGCAAGTCAAGAGATGCCGAAGAGAAAGCAGCCTCTCTACGGCCGAACACGCAGTGACGTTCCGCTATCACAACCAAAGACGCCGAGGCAATGGACAGCTCAGAATCTCCGAGAGCGAAGAAAGTGGTCGTTCGTTGAGTTACAGACTAGAGCGTCCTCGATTAAAAACATCAGACACACACAACCCCTCTCCCTCCACGTATGCAGACAGCCATTGATGACCCCAGAGGACTTCTCTCCCCTCCGTGCTCCCTCATGCCATTTCAGCCAGAGTACTGGGGAGATCGCCCGTTTCTTACTTTCTCACCAACTGGCCGTGAAGACGAGATCCCAGTTTGATCACCCACGCGCGTTGCGGCGCATGTATACCCGGAGCAGAGCCCCTCCGCGATTACCCCTACCAACGCCATTGAGAGGTACTGATACCGCCGGCGGCATCATCGTCATCACAACTCCTCCCTTCCAATTGCTGTGGCCGTAATACCCAATGCTCCATCCGCCGACTCCCAAGAAAAACACGCCTCAACTCTGCACGCTCTTACTTTCCCCCTGCATTACTCGGCTGCAACGCATGCTCGTGCCCCGGCGCGCCAATGACTGTCCCGCTCTCTTCCTGCCTGCACACGAGACTATTCTGCACCCAAGGGTCCTGCAGAATCTCGTCCATCGTCGCGCGCTTGCTGGGGTCGAGCTCTAGCATGCGGCCGATGATGTGGCGCGTCTCGCGGGGCAGGAGGCGTAGGAGGCGCATTGGGCCTTTGATGGTGGGCTGGCCGTCTTTGCCGTTGGTTTCGGAGCGGGGGGGCGCCTGGGAGGTGTTACGGTGGTGGGAGGTGGAGTTGTTGTTGTTGTTTGTGTTTTCAGAGGAGGGGTTAGAGACGGGTTTGGGGCGGGAGGGGGCTTCGAAGTTGGATTTGGCTTGCGAGTGGCGCTGGGCTTCGAGGAGTTTGTCCTGGTCGGGGTCGGGGGGCGAGACGAAGAGGCGGTAGGAGTTGTCGGAGATGCGAGGGGCTTTCCAGGGGAAGCGGCGGAGCGTCATGCAGCAGAAGATTATGGCTATTGACCATATATCGGCGCATCTTGGGTCATATTTCGCGTTGTCGTAGACCTCGGGGGCGAGGTAAGGATCAGAGCCAACCACGCCTGTGCACATTGTTAGCCAACTTGGAACTTTTCAGGAGACTGAAGCTCCGACTTACCAGTGGCCAGCACAACGTCGTTTTCGAACGGATAGCGGAATATAACCGCACTCCCAAAGTCGATCAGCTTCATGATTCCCTTGTCATTGATCACCACGTTATCCAGCTTGAGATCCCGATGCGCCAGTCCCATGCTGTGCAAATACAGCACACCACTCAGAATCTGCAACGTAGAGCACGTAATCTCTTCTTTGCCCATTTTCCCAGTCATGACCGTTGCGAACAGATCGAAAGGTGCATATTCCATGACTTCATACCATTTGCCCTTCTCTTGTACTATGTCGATAGTTTCAATGATGTTGCCGTGGTGTAGCGTCGAGCCGATACAAAACTCGGCCGTGACCTTTTTGTTGTACTCCTTTTCGCTCTCGTAAGTATGGCGATCGCGGAATTGCTTGACTGCGAACACCACGCCGTCGCCGCTCCGCTTCATGAGGCGCACTGAGCCTCCCGCGCCAGAACCTAGCATTTTACCAAACTTTCCGTATTTCGAGGAGAGGCCGTGGTCGTCCGCAAAGGGGACGCTTGGCGCTCCAAGCTCCCGGCTAGGGGGCGTTTTCGTGCCGTCCTTTGCGTCTGGGTTCGATTGCCGCTTCTCTTTGTGCTTGTGATCGCCAAACTTGAAGAAGCGTTTCAAATTCGATTTAGAAGAGCTGTGTGAGTGCTTATCACTGCCAAAGAGGGACGAATGGTCGTCCTTATCTTTCTTTGCACCACCGAATATGCTCGACCGCTTGCTGTCGAGATTTGACAAGCTGGCACTACTGTTGTTATTTGATTTTGACAGACCTGGCACGCTGGGAGCCGTGCCGGGCAGAGCGCTTGGCAGGTTCACTGCGGACGTCCCTGAGCTCGAGTAGCCTATTGCAGGATCTCGATTCCCAAATCGAAAGCTGGCATGTGATTCGCTGCTGGTGCTAGGCTTTGGATGGTGATTTTGCTTAGATGGTTCGTTCGTTGCATCAGCTGGAGTGGATACCCGGGGGGTACCAGGTTCTGTGGTTGCAGGTGTTGCGCTAGGGCTTTGGTCTTGCGATGGAGGCTGGGAATCCCCACTCGGTCCTATCGAGAAATGGGGCGGCTGCTTCGGATGGCTCGAGACCGCCTCTGCGATTTGCGGTGCGGATGTCGGGGCTGCGCTCGAATGTCTGTGCGGTGAAGCTGATCTCTCAGGGGTCATGACGTCCGGAGCAGGCCGAAGGTGAGCGGGCACTGCGCCCATCGAGCTCTTGCCATCTCGAGACTTGGTCGCAGCGGGAGTGAGAGGGGGCGAGTGAACGGTGGAGGTCGGGGGGGAGGTGCGCGGAGAGGGTCCGGAAGAGCCAGCGGCAAGAAATCTTCTGCTAGGCGTAGCGCTCCCAGAGGGCACCTTTGATAATGAGTTAGCAATGCTATTTCGATGGACACCTTTCCCGTGAGTGCTCACGCGTGAAGCTGGCTGCGAGCCCGGTAGTGACATGGGCTCGAACGCATGATGCTGCATCCGATTCGTCTGCATGTTATTCTTGAGCGTCGTTTTGAGCTGCTGCAGCTCTTGCTCCGCTTCTGGGTTGAGGTCATCCCTCTTCCTCTCCCCCAGGCCCGTGATGGTCTGCACGGGCTGCAAGCTCGGGTCAGGTGATATCTCCTGGTTGTGCGAAGCGAAGTGCACGCCCTGCTTCTCTTTCTGCGCCTCCTCCATTGAGCTGGCCATGTTCCGCTCCGTATCTGTTGATTCTGACGAGGGCCTGCGCTGGTCCGCCGTGTCTCGGAGTGTGGCCCTGCAGACGATGACTTTGATGCAGCCTCCTCACGTCACGCTGCGGTGGTTGCTGGTCCGAGACTTTCTAGCACTGCAATGCTGATCCCTCGTTGTTTTGCACCTCCTTGAACTTCCGCGACTTTGATTCTCACACTTCAAAGCTCCTTCGTATGAATGTGCCGATGGTCTCCGACGTCGCAAGGTCACGCGGTTCCCTCTGTCCGAATGCTGAAGTTACCCGCCGAGACTTCACTCCGCGCTTCACGAGCCGCTCGTTCTGGCCCCGCGATTCGACGTTGGAGCAGCAAAAAGAGGGGGACTGTCTGCGCAATGCCCGTTGGTAACCAGCGACTGACGCCGTAGGGATCCGAGGCAGTTGTGGCAGTGGCAGTGTGCGGTGTTGGGCAGACGCGGTGGTGACAGCAACGAGAGCGACGAGGTTCGGACGTCAGATAGGAACACAACGTGGGGCAGCGAGGGAAGGGCGATGGTCCGATCGAGGAGCAAAGCCCGCCCTACCAAACTTTTGCCTCTGCCGAGTATCCGCCGATTTTTTCGTTCCGACGGCCAGCCTTGGTGTCTTTCTTTTGTCTCTCAATTTTCTGCGCGCCCGGAATTGCTCCCAACCCGACTTTCTCGTCCGGGCGGGACCTGTGTTCTCTCCGTGGCTCGAGCAACAAGGGCTGCACCGCACGCTGGGCCGCTGAGACAAGCCCACAGCGCCGGGTGCCGGTTCCTGACACGCGTCAAGCGCCGCGTCGGTGAGGCTCGTTGGGAACCGCACGTTCACTAGGTCGACACATGGCGAGAGGTTCGAGACTCGGGGCGCTTTGTCGGTCTGAAACACGCGTGAAGTCATTCGGTCGTTGTACCCCTTCAACCATCATATGAATGCTACAGAGTACCGAGATCGACTGTCAGCAGTACAGCGTGACTTCAACATTCATCTGGCCCGCAGACTCGGAATGCACAGCAGGCAATCATGACGTAGCGCGTATTGATGACTCCTGTAGGGCTGTAGAAGTCTTTTGTGTAACTGCAGCTGCCCAAATAGGAAGGAGCAGAGGGGACTAAAGCGATTCTGCGACCTGATGACCACGTAGAAGAGAACCGAAATGAGAAAGCTACCTTATATGCTTCAAATACGATCTTTTTCTTTCCAATGGTTTAGAGGAGAGGGTTTACCTATCCATTCATTTAATGGCTGAACTCTCCGTATACGACGGATAAGCTTTGAAAGACTGTTGGAATGGCGCTGTTCAGGTGTCGACTCTTGAGCTCACCTGGAATACTGCCTTTGGGCAAAGACCGGGCCAATGTGACCACTGGTAAGAGATTATAAGCGCGTGACACCTTCAACCGTAGCATAAACTGAGGAACTGAGGAACGTTTGTACAAACTACAAAACACAATCTCAAAGCGCTCAAGCCATCTCTCCATCCATTTCACCCTTCAGCAGCCTTCTAAAGTGACAGTCTGAGGCCCTCCGCCGAAATAGCCAGCAATCAGACGAAAAGAAACAACCTGGGTATAGGCGCTGGGACAGAACATGCAAAACGCCCTCGCGATGCAGCAGATCCTCGACAGAGGCCAACTTCAGCCCCCCAACCCTCGCTCGAACAACCCTCAACGCCATGCCCTCCAAACAAAAGAGAAACTCCTCCCCTCGAGCGACCGCTCATTCGGCCATATCCTCCACTTTGGCCTCGGCCATGACATGCTCCCCCTCGTCCAGCACCCCCATGACTGTCTTCAGATTCCGCAACATCTCCTCCGCATGCGCCACGAGAAGCAACTTCTCCGCGTTCGCCGGCAGGCCCAGGTACGGAGGCGGCTCGCGCTCGGGCAACTCCTTGACCCATTGCAAGAAGTCCTTCTTCGCCGTGCCCGCTGGCAACGGCACGCCAATGGCGCTATCCTCGGCGACATCCCCAATCAAGTTGAAGCCCTCCTCAAACGCATCGGCGCTCAGCGATTTGTTGACGAGCAGCTGCAGCTGCGCGAAGTCGTCCGCCGAGTCCACCTTGCCGCCGTACATTTCAGCGACAAGGGTACGCAGCATCTCCCATGGGATGCTGCGGGGCGCGATGTTGGAGCGGCCGCGAGCGACATGGTCGGTCCACCACTGGATGATGAACGCAGAGCATTCGTAGTCGGCGTCGTTGAACTCCCAGAGGCCTTTCCAGCCGAGACGCGGGGCGTAGCGCAGGCGCTCTTGCACGACGGCGTGGAGGTAGGAGAGCAGGAAGTGCACACGTGTCTTCTCCACGGGTTGTTGGAGGGCTTTGTCCGGCACGGTCGTGAGTGAATCGCGCATGTTGGCGCGGATGCCAGCGGGCTGTTCGTACATCAGAACTCGAGATGCCCGCAGCAGACTTGAAGGGATCTTAGGGCTTGTTTCCATTGAGAGGAAGAGACGGAACTCCTCGTTGGGCTTGAGCGAGTCAATGCGCTTGACGAGATTCTGAAGCCATTCGGCCGCCAGATGCACGTTCTTGATGAGGACCCAGGAGCCATTGGCGGCCGCGGTGGCGAGTGCACTGTCTGCACTTGCGATACTCTCGTTCGAACCCATAGCAACGCTTGTGCAGGAACTCTGCATCCTCTCGACAAGCTGATCGACCTTGTAGCTGGCGTCGAAGCCGGGGCTCGAGCACAGAGCAATTGGCGAGCTGGCTGGCACACCGGTGACGACCCGACCGAGATCTTCTGCAACATCCAAGAACGACTGCCCAAAGACAGCGTTGATGAACCGCTCGGTGGCCGGCACCAAGCGATCAACGCGAAACAGCTTGACGAGCAGAAGTTCTTCCAAGGCTTTGTCGTTAGTGCTTCCCGAAGTAGTGGACATGCCTGGTACGCATGTTTCCGCTTGTTCGGCTTCTAGGAAGGCATCCCAGTCGCTTTCTTCGAGGGATCCGACAATGTCCTTGAGTGATCGAATGCGCGAGGCTGCTGATAGAGCCTGGGGCTTCTGGTCCGGGGATAGATTGACATCCGCAGTGGGGACGTTCTCGTCAAGGAGCGTGTCGATCAAGCTCTTGTCCATCGGGTAAGGCGCGGCTTGAGCCAGGAGAACAGCGACAGTAAGCCTGTCTCTCTGAAGAAGCGAAGCCGAAGTCTCGTGATATGTCTTGTTGAACAGGTTCTGGACAATGCCATCGACCCTGCGCTTGCCATCACGCTCAGAAGAATTTCTTGCTGACTGCAGCACAGACTCAAAAATGTCCGTGAAGTACTGCAGCGAGAACTGGTAGAAGTGATGGACGTGATACAACTGCTCCAGCACGGCGAAGATAGCCGAGCAGGACTGCGCGATGATCTCGTAGGTGCTCATGATATTGTTAACATCGTTCATGACTCCTTCGGTCTCAGATGCCTTGCCCGTGATCTCCGCGGCCTCGTTCTTCAGCGTCTCGAGTGTCTGGATGACATTCTCGTCGTCCAGGATGTTGCCACGAGACTCGTTGAGGGACGAAAGAAGCATGCGCTCGAGGCGTCGCAATCTTTGCGTGAACTCGCCTTGCATCTTGACCAAATTGGATCGGCGTTCGTCTACGTCCGGACGCTCGCTCTTCAAGACGTCGTTCAGTGTCTGCGTCTTCAAGCTGCTCTGCGTGACCGTAAAATTGACGAACGTAGTGCGGCTGCACACGTCGGGAGCGAAAGGAGCCGAAGGATCACGAGTGGACAGGTAAAGCTTGAAGGCCGGCGAGAAATCGATCTCTTGCTTGCCAAGCTGGATAAGTACACGACCTCCAGTCTTTTGGTACTCTTTGTTGAGGACATGGTTCAGGATCGGGTCGATATGCTCGGCGTCTTGAATGAGGATGGGGTTGCCGAAACGCAGTGCACTTTCCAGCTGCTTCACAAACGAGCTGTCCAGGAAGCTGGTAACTGTCAAGCGGCGTTCCTTGCTCTCGTTCTGCAGAAAGTCGGTGACGCGGCCTGACGGGTCGATGATCAATGGGTAGCGGTTGTACCTCTTGAGCATGATGGCGTTCTCGGTACAAAGCTCATCGACTGGCAGACCGTTCTCATGCCATTGCTGCCGCTCATCCGCTGTGGAGAGATACTCTGAGAGCGAGTTTTGGGCCTTGAAAGCAATGCCGGATGACGAGAGGTGCAGCGACCAGTCTTCCAGCATGGCGCGCCGATATTGTTGATCGTAGAGGCCTGCGTATGCCAAGAAGCCTGCAGCCAGGAACACGTCGCCAATAATGGTCTCCATCTGGACCTCGAACGACCTGCTGCTCTCTTCCCAACGACCACGCTCGGAGGACAGACTGTTAAGCAGACGCATGCTGCGGTCCACCTTGAACTGTACGCGCGACATTTCCGACTTGATCGCCTCAGTTTGGCTGATCAGAGCTGCATATTCGGACTTGTACGTTGCGATGCTCTGTTCCAGTTCAGTGAGAGTATTTTCGATCGTCTTCGCTTCAGCCTTGGTCTGGAGCGCTGCTTCCTCGAGCTGGCTAACTTCCTCTCTTAGTGGACCGACACGGTCGAGAATCTCCGAGTAGCTAACTTGAGCTTCGACCCATTGGACGAGCGGACCACAAGCCTTACTGGCGCGGTTGACTTTCTCGAAGGTGAAGTCGTCCTTCGATAGGTAGTCCTTTCTCATCTTGACGCGATGTTGCGGTGTCATCTGCCGCTCGTTGTCGTAATTCACGATGCTCGCAATGAAGTCGTCTTTGCGCACAATCCCTTGGATGCTCTTCCAATCGACTGCCTTATGGCCGAGAAGCGTGCATACGGATTCAAGCGCGAGCTTGACACCCGAGGGCGGGTTTGCCATGGAGCGGACTTCCGTGAGGTGTTGGCGCTTGATGTTTTGCACACTTCTTTGAGCCTCCACAACAGCCGGCTCTGCCTTTGCCAGATCCTCGAGCACGACTTCCCTGCGGCTGGCGACCTCCTTCTCCTGCTTTTCGAGAGCGGCCTGAACCTCGAGAGAGGTCGCTCGCCTCTGCTCGGCTTCTCTTTGATCAGCCACCATGCGCTGCAACTTCTCACTGGCTTGCGCATCCTTCTTTTCGAGCTCATCCTTCTTCACGGCCAGGCTTTTCTTGAGCTCGGAAACCTTGTCGACAGTCTCTCGCAACTTGTCCAGACCCACATTCAAATGGCGCTGCTGCTCTTCGAGGTCGTCGCGCTTCTCGTTGAAGAGCTTAACGAACTGGGCGACGAAGTCCAAGAACTGCCTGGGCGTCAGGAAAGTTGTTTTGTTTTGCTGGCGGCGCAGGCGCTGGTTGAAGTGGCGCAGAGAGTGATGCACATGGACCATAGCATTGACGACGGAGTCTCTGTGTGACAAAGGCATCACAAGATCCTGGAACTCCACCGGCAAACTGTCGGGCGCATTGTAGCTGCCTTTGTCAATGTCGACCGACTGCGTGAGCTCATAGCCAACTTGGTAGAGCGCTTGATCAGACCAATCGCCGAACCAGTTAAGAACGCAACGGTTGAAAAGCGCCGGGCTAGTAGCGGCCTTGGACCCAAGGCCCTCGGAGGGCGGGTTCATGGTGAACACAACGTGCAGGTTGCGAACAATCTGCTGCGTGAACCACTTGTACAATTCTTCCTGCGAGTCTAGCAGCAGCCCTTGACGTTGTGCGCCCTCCTTGCAGGCGGTCATGAGAGTGGCGTACTCATCACCTTCGAAGAGACCTGGGACTTCACCGTTGGCTAGCAGGGTGTTCATGCGCTCCAAGAAGCCGGAGTCGAGAACATTGGATTCGTCCATGATGAAGCAGACCTTTTCACCGCGGCATCCACACCGGCGAAGAACATTACGAAGATCCTCGTCAAAGTCCTCTGAAGAGTATTTGCCGTGAACCTTGATTTGGAAGACTGACAGACCGTTCATCCAAGCCACGAAGCGAGAGAGCGTAGTCTTGCCACTCCCACTCACACCGATTAGAATCAGGTGACCTTGCGGTTGGCGGAAAACACGGTCGATGCGGAGAACATGTTCAAGAACGTCGTTGAAGAGGATGAGAGGCACATCAAGCTCTTCTTCGCAGAAAGTGCGGAGTCTTGCCTTGACGAAGTCACGGAGCTGATCGCGATTGACAGGCACGTAGTTCTTGGAGAGCCAGTTGGAGAACAGAATCGGTCGCGCCAGCGCAGAATCTTCGTCAATGTTGGGGAAATGCTCGAGGGCAACCTTGTCCACAGTTTCTTCTGTCCATTGACGCTCGTCGTCGGCGATCAGCCTGTCGGAGAACAGTCGCAAAGCTTCGTGTGCCCAGATACGGACCAGACCCTCGAGCGACAAGGTCTCGAGAGGGCGGATGGCTTCGTACACAGCTCGCACCCATCTTGTCAACTCACGCGGCGAGTACACGTAGTGTGGCTGTATGTCGGCCGTAAATCGTTTCTGAGACTGCATGTAGACTTGAATCATGGCCTGCGTCAAAGCATCCGAATATCCGCGCAGAGTGGGAATGATCTTGAGCACCGCATTGTTGAAAGTTCCGTAGATCTGCTTCAGCGAAAGCTCGCCTGGGTAGTCGACCATGATCAGAGGAGCGTGTCTCAGGAATCTGAGCCCCAGCGGCGTTCGGCCAGCATCGGTGGGAGGGTTGCAAGCACCGACAAACTGGATGCGCTCCAGGCTGACCCATTGTTTGGACGAAGTGCGCCAGAAACCTCCATGCTCCACCAGTTGACGGAGAAACGAAATCACACGTTGCGTGCCGTACTTGTCTGGTGCAGGCAAGTTGATCTCGTCGCAGAACATGACTAGCCAGCGACCAATCTGCCTCGGAGCCATAGTAACACCGCTCAGCGACTTCTTATAGTCGCAATACTGCTCCAGCGTCTTGATGAGCAAGTCAGGCGTCGTTGCACTTGAGAAGTTGAGCCCAGTGACTTCCATGTTGGGCAGTTTGCGTAAGGCGCTGAAAAGCGTCATCGTCTTGCCGGAACCGGGGGGACCACAGAGCAGCAGAGGCTTGTGCTCCGCCAGGAAAGAGTAGAGCACGTCTTCGTGCCTGACGGTATCGAGCGTGGGAATGACAAGGTCAGTCTGAGTGACAGAGTGAGTGTTGACTTCAATGGAGGGCACCTGGTTTTGCCAAGGCATCCACGCAGCATCGGGGAGAGACACGTCGTAGTCAATCAATGAAGACTGCTCAGTCAGGACCGGCATGTCGAGAGTTGCAAGACCAGCCAGGAAGTCGCCGAACACTTTCCGCTCTGTGAGAGGGCAGTCGCCGGTGAAGGACCATACGGCCGCCACAAGGACCTTCTTCGCAAGGTACACCTCCAGTTGATCATCCGTCAAGGGGAAGTCTGAGTGCTGGACGTTGTACTCCATGGCATTTCTGCAAGCTTTTCGCAGAAGTGAGAACAACGTGCCCACTGCACGGATCACAGTGAAGTCCATGATGTGCTTCAAAGACTCGCAATAGTCCAGAGCTTTCTTGATGAAGTCATTCGTCGTCAGCTTCTGCTTCAGAATGTCTGCCATGAGCGATTGGCTGGCCAATCTCGCCTCGGCCGACGTGGGTGCAGTGGTATCTTCTTCGAGGTCCTCGAAGGACGCAGTGCGCAGCTGAGCAAGGTTCCTTTCGAGCATGATCTCGAGCTCTACAGTGTCGTCACTGAACCAGACCATACCGCATCGACTGACAGTGGCGAGGGTGGCATACTTCAGTGTCTCAACCTCGAACATTATGCGAACGTTCGGCGGCAGACCAAGACGCTCACCGTTGGGCAGTGTCAGAAGCTTGTTGTCGTCCAGGACACTGTTCAGGTTTTCGACCCATTCGGGATCCACGTCGCCGTCAAAAACGATCCAATGGCGCTTGCCCTCTTCACCACGAAGGTTGTCAACAACCTTGCGCAGAATGCTAGTGAACAGCCCATCTGTCCACTCCCGTGTGGTACTGTCAAGGTGACCGTAAAGACTCTCCTTCGACATGACCTTTGGGTCGATGACATGGCAGACCCCCTCTACGCCATCGACCTTCTGCAGCGCGGCCAGCAGTGCTTGCCAGGCAGTGGACTTGCCAGTGCCCGAGCTGCCTACCATCATCACACCGTGGTGCAGGCTCTGGATTTGGTAGAGCTGGAGAACCTTCGTGAGCCAAGAGTCGGTGGCCACGAGCTTACGCTCTTCTGTTACCTCGCCCAACGCCTTGCGCAGGTCCTCGAGCGGAGCCGGGACGTATTGAACTCCAGGGAAGGCCTCTTGCTCGAATTTTTCCATCCTCATGGCATCATCGCGGACAAGTTTCGGCGCAATGGTCTCGCGAATACTTTGCACAATGATTTGAGGCTCGACACGTTCGTCTGCAGCCGCAGTGTCCCCGGCGGCGAGTCTCGATCGCTTGAGGCCGCCAGAGCTCACAAGAACACTCTTCAATGCACGCAGACCAAAGTCGTAATGCGGTTGATCGGTGAGGCCAGCACCGCATTTGTCGAAGAATGGCACAGTCTGGCGTGAGAGGGCTTTGGCTTCTGCGAACCCCTGCGAGAACAACATGACCTCCGCAATGTTCTCCTTGTCGGGCTTGGACATGGCTACACTTCGGAAAAGCTTCTTCAAGTTATCGGGCAGGTTTGAACGGCCGGCATAGCCTGGGTTCATGGTGATGAACATTCCTGTGAGAGGGTGGACCTTCAGTTGACGGCCGATCAAGTCGATTTCCGCATTGGGGTCTACACCTCGCTTCTTGAGGCCAACCTGGATGTTTTGGATTTGCTGAGACACGGCAGACAGAATGCGCTCCTCCAATCGGTTGAACTCGTCGAAACAACCCCAGGCGCCGACCTGCGACAACCCGAGGAAGATTCGGCCCATGGCTTGAAAGTCGAAAGTGTCGTCACAGTTGAAAACTAGGGTGAAGCGCCCGAGCTGGACACCAAGGGCTTTGACGGACTCCGTTTTGCCGGTACCGGCGGGACCATAAGGCGAGCCACCCAATCGCTGGCAAAGAGCTTGGCTCAGAGTGAGGAAGCAGCGATCGGTTAGCGGTGTGCGTACGAGGCGCTCTGCGACACCAAGGTACTCGAAGCCATAGCCAAGGGTGGCATTGGCAACGCGAACTTGTAGCCGGTCCAGAGGACTCGCGTTGGCATCGAATTCATACCGCATCTGCAGAAGCCAGAGGTAGTGGTCAGGCGAATCGACTGCTCCCTGAATCAGCTTTTCGGTTATGTCGCGCTGGTGGACGAACTCCGTAATGAGGTGCTCGCATTTCTTCCTGTACAATGGCTCCAGCTCGTTCAAAACGGTCAAGGCGAGGAACTTAAGTTTGCCGACAAGGCCATCGTAGACTTCTTGTAGCGAAGATGCTCCCTTTGCCAAAGCTGTCTTCACTTGCTCAGTCCAGCAGGCTTGTGCGGCCAGAACGACAATCTGTGCCGGGTAGTCGGTAACGTACGACTCGAATGATGAGTCATCATCCTTGATGTTATCGGTGAAGTCCTTCACAGCTTCCACGAGCAAGTCGGAAAGCGTCTCCCGCATGCCATTTTCCAGAGCTTTGAGCCAGTCATTGATCTTGGGTGTTAAAGTGAGCGAAATCGGCTGTTTCAGCATACACTTCTCGCCTTCTTTTGATGTGAGACCAAGGATGTTGGTGTCGTCATCAATGACCAGGCCAGAGATGCCAGCAAACATCTTGCGCAAGTGTTTCGCGATCCGCAGCGTGTCGTTGCTGTTGCCGATGATCTCCAAGAGATCTTCGTCGCCAACAAAGTAAAAACGAGGGAATGCCACTCTCTCCTTCTCCAGGTACTCACCCAGAGCCTTTTGAATCTTGTTGAGCAGGTCGGCCAGACGTTCGAGCGAACGCTGGACATCAGGGATATTGAGCACCTCCAGCACTTGAGGCGACCGATAGACTTTCTTGAGCACATTGTGGAACTCGCTGTTGATGTTGGCGAATCGTGAAGACTCCACGGGCAGCAAGTGCTTGATGTCTGCATTGCCGGAGAATACGCCCTCGAGGTAGACCCACTGGCGCTGGACGTCAATCCATACATCGAACAGCACGTGGATACGGTTGAGCCTGTCTTCCCAGGCGGAGGCTTCCTCTTCGAACTCTTTGTAGTAGGGAGAATGCCGCATTGCTTGCAGTGAGTTGAGGTGATCACTGCACTTGGAGAACAGATCGTCCCATCCCCGAATGAGGCGACACTTGTTCTGGTAGTTGACCAGATCGAGTGTATAGTTCTGCCAGTGCTCTCGGACTGAACGGACGAACTCTTCCAACGCCATTTCTCCCTGTGCTTGTGCTATCACATCTCGGATGATCGTCTCGCTAGGTCCGAGTTGGAGATCCCACACATCACCGAGCGTCATAGACAGCGCTGAGTAGCGTTTTGACGGCTGCAATGACTTGAAGATTCGGTTCCAGTGCCGCTCACGCACGGCGTCGGAGCGCATCTCTGTGAGCAGTGGGTTGACCTTCAGAAGCTGTCTCAGCACTGACTGCACGTGCTCAAAGGCAGCGTATTGACGCATGCGAGAAGGCATCTCCTTTGTAGTCTTGATCAGGTTATCGAGCGATTGACGAAGTTTTCGAGGCTGAATGCTGTTCCATGGCTGGTCGCGCATGTCGTGGAGCTGATCCCACACTATCGTCAGATTGGCCCACACCGATTTGAAGTCTTGCACTTCTTCCAAGAGTGTCGCAAGCATATTGTCCGGGCTGGCCGGAAGCTCCAATGCCTCTTTCGCCTTGGACACCATGTCAGATTGTTCACGAAGCTGCGAAAGCTCTTTGTCGAAGCTTTCAAGAGTGCTGACGGCCTCGGCCGGCGGAATGGATCCAGAGACTGGCCTCTCCTCGTTCCACTTCTCAGTGGCTTCTCCAATTCGCCGAGAGACAACGCCGTCTTCTGCCGTAATCTTGGCTCTTAGAGCGTCTGTTTGATCGGCAATCAGCTTGCTCTTGCGCTCAAGCACCTCGACGAGAGCTGCCCATTCGTGGTCAACCTGCTCAACGTAGAGCCAGTCCTTAGGATATTGGTATCGTAGTCTCGAGAGCGTTTGTTGGCCTGAACGGAAAGTCTCCATTTCAGGCTCCCACGCTTTAGTCTGACGTTTGCATGTCTGCACCACAGTGATGAACGACACGGCTTGGGAGGTGGATGAAGCTTGCATTGACTGGCCTTCGAGATCCTTCCTGGCGCGCTGTAGCTCAGCGTAAACATCGACCATTCTTGTGCCGAAGAGCCCGGAGAAATGCTGTAAGAGATCGTGCTGCCACTGATCATACTTCGCATTGACTTTGGCCTGAACTTGCTCGTAGTTGACCACCAAGTGCCCAAACGACTGTCTCATACCCGAGGTGTCAAAGGTGTCTCGCTTCTGGCGGATCTCAAGGATCAGCTGCAACCAAAGATCGAGCTCTTCACCCAGGTCATCTTGGATCTGCTCAAGCCTTAGATCCCACAATGACTGAAATTGCAGCCACTCCTCGACATAGACTTGAGCGCGTGCGATCTTAGCTTCGATACGTTCGTAGAGGTTCGCGAGTGTGTCCATGCACATCAATGGGAGCTCTGCGTAGGTGGTTGCAACAGTGTAGCGCCCACCAGTCAGGGCGTTCTCGAAGCGGGAGGCTTGAATTCGGGGCAAATCACAGACGGTGCCGATCCACGCGTGCAGGTTATCGAACCAGCCCGCTTTCGCGTCTTCGAGTGGCGGCTCCAGTTGGATGAGCTGATTCTGCATGACGATGTCGTGAGCAAAAGTCTCGATGTTCGGTGTAGTCGAGTCACGCTGCGATTCTTCAATGGCGTAATGTTCGAAGTCCTCGCCCCAGTCCTTCAGAGCCTGCTGCAAGCGGCTGTGCAGAGCCTCCTTGACTTTGTCGTTCGTCTTGAACACCCAGAAAGGGATGTTGGCGTACGCCTCCAGATTCAGCTGGTCGATTGCACGCTGCAATGTTTCGAGGTTGACACGGAAGGCTTCCCGGGTGAAGGTACACGTTTGCAGCTCCCGCAAAGCGTTGTCGACAGTCGCTTGGATGGTTGTGAGAGTTGAAACTTTGTTCTGGAGCGTGGTGACGGAGTTCCCGAGGTTGCGCACGAACTGCACATGCAGTTTTTCGTCCCCAGAGGCGCGGCCAAGGGCGTCCTCAGCCTTCTGTCTGACATGCACGTCGTACGCCAATACAAAGGTATCCCAGCGGAGCGGCGCGCCTTTCCCGATGAACGACTGAACTTCATTGCGATATCCGCTCAACAAGATAGTCACCTCTGTCATGCTCTCGATGGTAAGGTTGGTCTGTCCCAGCGTGTTCAAGCTCTCCATCAGGCTGACGGCGAAGGGATATACTCTACGAGCTTCTTTGGACACATTGCTAATGGCATGAGGTACATTGAAGTTCAGCCAAAGCAGGTTGCGGACTTCCTTGAAAAGCGTGATGACTTGAGAATCAAAGTTGACATGGATCTCGAGCTGATTGCCTTTTGCTCGGTTCTGAGTGATGGCAAACAGCCGCCCAGAAATCGAGAGCGACTTTCTGTTCATATCGCGAAGCCAGTCGTCAAAGACAGGTTTGGTGTCTAGCTTCCGCCGGAAGCCCTCGCCCAGGTTGAACAGCTTTTGCCCGTCCGTGTGTTGGGCCCACTGGGGCCCGAGAATGTCTTCAACCTTGCCCATATAGGTGTCCAGTTGACGCTCAATTTGCCGCGCCCGAACGATGGCGCCCGAGATAGGAGGCAGATCGTGCAGCTGCGCCATGGCATGAGATTCTGACTGCCCATACTGGTGGGTGAAACGTTCCTGGAGAGACTCGATATCTTCGCGGACATTGTTGATGAGCTGCACTTGGTACTCTGCAATGGCACCCCGGATCTTTGGTCGCACAAAAAGCGCATTGAACTTCGAGAAAACGCGAAACATCTCGTTGGCAGTCTTTGCTACGGCCAATCGGTCTCTAAGCCGCGCGATGATAGAATTCTCCACACGCGACGTGCGCTCGTTGTACGCTTGCTCGGCTTGTGTCCACAGACGAGCTCCTTCTGGGGTGATGTCAAGGACGTCGACATCCTTGACGACAAGATACGCCTGCGATATCTCTTCAACTGCATCCACGTCACCCATCTCCTCAACGACGACAGGGGCGTTCGCGTCTTCGGTAGCGTCAGATGTGTCGTCATCCGGCCCAAGTACATTGACGATGGTCTTCTGGAGCTGCTCGTGGTTTGTTCGAAAGTTGTCGATGTAGCTGACGCGGTCCTCGGTGTCCTTGTGGCGTTTCGTGATCTTGATCGGGATGAACCGGTCGTTCCGCCTCCTCGTAGCTTCACGCGCAACGTTCGTGAATTCTTTCACATCTTCATCCCAGAACGCCCAGACCTCTTCAACTTGCGCCACGACTTTCTTGAAATCTTCAAAGCTGTAATGCATGAGGGCACGCCCATGGAGCAGCTTGTGTAGCTGGGTATCTAGATCACTCGAGATTGCTTCAACGAGCGGCAGGGCGCGCTTGATGGGGTACGGGGAGATGCGCAGCTTTTTGTTGAGGTGTTTGAAAACCTCGTCCAAAGCGTCCCTTAGTTTCCCCAATGAGGTCGCAGAAAGCAAGTCCTCGATGGGAAAGCCATGGAAAAGCTGGTTGTACCGCTGGACCTTCTCCTTCGTTTCCTTCAGCCCAGTATCTGATTGGAAACTTGCTGTAATGCCGTGCCGTTTCGCCTTCTCGAGAACTTTCATTGTGAGCTGAATGCCTCCACTGGCGAGCTGCATCTCGATACTTTCGATTGCACTCTCCATCGCAAGCCAAAAGTTCTTTTCCTGGGTCGTGGTGAGAACAGGTCGCTCGTCCGATGATCTTGTGAAGTCTCGTATTTGTTTGATCCAATCGTTTGCCATGTTCTGTAACCGGTTGAGGAACTGGCCATCTGACACCAGCTCTTCCGGAATGCGAGAAGCCGCCACTTGCCAATCGCCACTGGACTCCTCCAGCTGTTTCCTGACTGCATCGTGAACCTGCAACCGTGGCCCCTCGACTTCAATGTTCTGCTGTAGGTTCTGCAGGCTGACTTCGAGGTCTGCCAACTTCCGTCGAGCTCCAGACACGCCGGTCCGAGCCTCGCCATCCGCTCTTATCTTCTCCGTTGCTGATTCCGATCCCCTGGCGGCTGCTTCGAAAAAGGGCGTCAATGCGCCTCGAACTAATGAGTGGAGACTTTCGTACGGCGATATGGTCGAGCCGGAATCGGAACCTCCAAAAGCATTTCCAAAGGGTAGGTTGACAACGGAGACCTGTCTGCTGATCGGAATCACGGACGAGATTGGCGCCGGTCGCTTGAGAAGTGCCACGCATCCGAGGGATGATGCCGAATATGACACCTCTGAGCTGAGCGTGTATGTTTCATCGTTCTTTTCCGCATCCCCATTAAGCTCTTCCCCATGCTGCCGCGACGTCCCAGCCTGCTTCAGCACGTACAGGGCCACCTGCGATTCCAGCGCAAATCTCGTACACCGCGACACTGTGTCCTCCAGAATCGAACTGTGTAGTAGACTTCCCGGACTCTTCAAGTCGTCTTCTGAGGCTCCAAGCGTCACCTCCAGCACGTTCGAAAGATATCGGACGATGGTCTGCGGGTCGATAGCGGGCGGCGCTGGCGTAGTCGGAGCACCATTTGCGACGCCATTGACACCCGGGACCATCGGTCCCTCCATGTTGTTCTATCGGACCTCAGCGGGCGGTACTGTGGACATTGCTTGTTGATGCCAAAGTTCTTGAGATGCGTTGTCGATGTCTTGGCGTGCTCTCAGGAGATCGATGGCGCAAGAGTTTGTATTAGAGGAAGCAAAGGTTTCGAAGTCGCGATAGGCACGAAAAGGTGAAAGTAGTCGTTGGTATTATCAGGGCTGGAGGTCACTGCCCAGAAAGATGTTCCCGGAGGGTGAGATGAGGTTTCACTGTGTTGTACATACACATGCACATGCAGCACGCGTCGCAGACCGCGAAGCCGACAAAGTTTGGGACGCGGGACGCCGCACGAGTCACAGTCACGTGCAAAAGCTCCCGTCACGTGTAGAGCAGATGCTGACTTCACCTCATAAGATTCCGCCCTCACAGTCGAGACAATCGAACGTGCCATTCTACTGTACAGTGCATTCGTAAATATCCATGGATGCCAACTCTCGAAAACAATCTCTTCGTCCGCTGCCACAGTCGTGTCACATCTGGTTAAGTCGGTTAAGCCGGGAATCAATGTGTCTTGCCAGGAATTTGGGCATCAACCCTCATGTTTCCTCCGGCATTGGTCACGCAAATACGGAAGTGAAAGCTGTAACTCATACTCATACGAATACGCCACCTTTCAACAGCAAGTATCAGTCACAAGCTGAAGAAGGTCTGCAGCGTCGCTTGAAAGGATGATTGTTTCCACGGCTCGCGAGCGAGGGAACATAGGAAAGACTAAACAATTGATGTTTCAACCGAACGGTCATCACTTGAACGACTCATTGATAATTTGCTTGAAAGTGCCTGGTGCTCGATTTGGCCAAGATTCCACAAGTTGCGTGGAGACATTCTCCATTCTCGGGCGTGATTTATTGCATCCGTAATCGCGTCTAGAATTGTTCGTATAGAGGAAATCAAAAGTGTATACAGCGTTGTAGTCGACGAGGCCGGAGCCGAGGGCTTTTAGGCTCTATATTGCGAAGCATAGCGTTTCGACATCTCGTTCAAAGGTGCAGATGAAGAACTGTTTGCTGCGAGCCAGGTATTTTCCATGGTTCTGCTGCAGTGCCATCCTCGCCGGCGAGCCCATTTTTCATAAGACGGGCGATCGTCTTCTTCGGCGCCCATCTCAGGAATGCTTCCTTGCGCTAAAGGAACACGACATCCTCTTTCCGCCTCTGCCAAATATGAGCCGCGATCAATCGCCGGATCTCCTTGCTCAATATCCTCTGCTCAGCATTCTGTATCGCCTATGGATGCGGGACATCAAGCAAAAGCAAGCACTCGCCCAGCGTTTGGTCGTCTGGCAACACGTCAGCGCTGCCGCGGCGGCGTGCGGTGAAAATCGGATCGCGGCGAGCGTTTCTTGTCAGGCTCGTACTTGAGTTGAATGAGCCATGCCGGCTCAAGTTCGGAGTCGCCGTACGTGCCGCGTTGCTGGGGGGCAAGACGCTCGTCGTTTTCTTGGAACTGCAGTACGCACTTGGCGAGCTCGGTGTCCGCCGTCGTAGGTGCTGTTTCAATTTCGAGGCTTAGGCCCTTCTTTTGACTCCCTTGCCCCCTTCTTAAATTTGGCTCGAGGAGCCCATTTACCGTTGGAAGCGGGGATTGGGGGCGTCGGCTGGTAAGGGGTCATCTCTCGCAGGAGGCAAACAAGCTTGGCGATCTCGCGGTAAGACTGCTTGCGTTCTTAGTCGACTCGAGCGCAGGTGTCGCAGTTACGATCTTGTCCTGCCAGCTGGGTCAGCTCGAAGTTCTGCTCGACGTTGAACTTCTTATTTCCGTACCCATTATGTGAAGCCGCTCGTGGAAGCGACGACAGCACTCAACGTATAGGCTCACACAACGGCTCTTAGCGGTCGGGTCTCGCAGGGAGCGCCCGTGCTTTGGACACTGGTGATGTGTCGGACGTCAGAAGGTGTGCCGAGCTGCAATGCCCAATGGTGTATTACGGAGAGGGTTTACCAAGTCCACCACGCTTTCCCGAAACGTATACGTCGCTGAAAGTTGTGAGGTCAACGATGGTGGACAGCTCAACCGCAGTCGATGGGTGTCGCAATGCTCCTCCCTCTTCGCTTCATCGGCGTTTGGGAGGCGTAGCGATTCGTCGAGAGCGAACAGGGGCGGAGAGGTATATTCGGTGCGTGTGGTCTTTGATGTATAGAAAGAGTAACGAGAAAGAATGAAATACCGTGCTTGCTGTAGCCCGGCACGGTATAGTTCGAGGAGGTCTTGCGGCGATATTGTATTTCGAAAAGATGGAAATCGTGAGAGAAATGCTTTCCGAGGTTGGAGACGGAGAAAAAGGAAGCGAGTAGTAGAACGATCGAACAAGTCTGTAGCTGCAGCTCTTCCGTCCCCAGCGTAGGATCATATGCTCACCCATTCACTCTCCTGGCTGAAAAAGAGATGATCGGGAAATCCCCAGGAACGACGACTTTTGGTGACTATGTAGCCATGAGTAGCGACCTTCTGCATTGAAAACATACTTTTTCACCATACTATTCGCTCGAGATATCGATTCATGCTATCCAGAAATCAGCAATCGTCGATCCAGGATGAAGGAGGAGAATCAGTGGCACTCACACCTCCTTTTACAGCCACTTCTCACACGTCCTTCACCAAACGTGCGCCGGCCCAAACGTAGGGGTAGTTGCGCTGGTACCAGTTGACACTGCTTCACTGTCAGCAATCGCAACCTCTACGACTGAAGATTCAAGGCACTCACAAAGTCTTCCTCCCAGCCACCCTGGGGTGCGTGGCCCAGGAGCCACCGAGCACGATGTTGTGCTTGCCATCGTAAAAGTCATCTAGTCAACGTCAGTAATAAAGCACAATATCGCCAAACAGAAAAGGTTGGGGAGGAAGACGCACCGCTGTAGGCGGGATACAGCTTCATGGGCACAAAGCCCTCCGCTCTCTCCAGCACAGAGCTCGTCCACTCCCACAGGCCCCCCATCTCTCCCTGACCGGAGAGATTGCCGCCACTGGCCGTGACGGGCATCGGGTGCCAGTGTTTGAACCCTACGTTCGCGTCTTCGAGGTTGGCAAAGACGGTGTGAGGTGCGGGTGGAGCGGCTGCTGTGCTGGAGGGTGGCGGGGTTTCTTGGACGCCTTCGTTGACGAGGTGGCTGGGGGTGTATGTTAGCTGAGAGCCTGGTCGGCAGCAGGGCTGAGCGGGGCTTACCTGTTAACCGCAGGGATGGTCCGCTGCAACTCGCCAGAGGCTTCCTTCGTCTTCAGGCTGTCGGCGTAGTAGTACACGCTGCGAGTCTCCTCCATAGTCGGAATACGGCCCCCCATGTAGAGAGCGCAGCCGTTCAGCTCGTCGTAGGAAGCGGTCACCGGCCAATCTAGGGCCAGTTTCAGGGGCACTGGACCGTACACAGTCCGCACGGCTTTGCCGTGGAGGAAATCGTGCACGCCAGCGTCACCATTCATGTGCACGCCGTTGGTACCATTCATACCGTTGGGCGTGCCGAGCTCCACCCAGGACGCAGGAAGCTGAGACAAACCATTCTCGGTGAGATACTTGGCATACTCGCCGTTGGTGATCGGACGTGCCTTAGCTTTGAAGGCTCTGACTTTGACCTCACGAGATGGCTTCTCGACGTCCCAGCCAAAATAACGAGGCGGCCCGTCACTGTTATCGGCGTCGTCCAGACCGACTCTGATGGTCCGCTCAGCGATGTCGAACCACTGGTTATCCACGGTGTCTCGTTTCGCACGTGCCGCCAGTTGCTCGAAGTCGGGCTTGATCGTCCCCTCAGGAGCCAGCGTCTTGTCACTCTGGATTAGAATGTACAGCAGAGTCTCCAGATGCATAATCTCATGCTCGAAGCCCAGCCACATGGCTCGTCCGGTCCACTGATTATTCACAGCCTCACCGGATTCGTACAAGCTAATGACGCGCTTGCGGACGTTCTTCTGAAATTCAAGAATCTCTTCCAGAGGCGGCCACGTGTCTGGCACCTCACTGTGCGCGTGCACCTTCTCCGGATCGTCCACGTCCGGGTCGATGCCGCGCTCGAAGATATTATAGTAGTACTTGGGCTCTGTCGGTTTACCGCCAGTGGCCTCGGTGATCTTCATGTCGAAGAAGGTCGGTATGTGGCCGAGATAGAAGATGCAGGCGTTACGAAGCTTGATGGGCTTCTCCATGAGCTCTTCATCCGGAATCATCTTCCTCGTTACCAAGTCCCAGGTCTTCCAGAGCTCACGCCATTCGGCGAGGCTTGGCACCGGGTGAGGCGCATATTGCTCCGGTTTCAGTGGGAATTGCATGGCTGGTTGGCTAAGTAAGTGCAGCGCTTTGGCAGGTGTCAGTGAGCTTGGAGACGATGCTCAGGAGAACTCGACCTACTGTATGAGCCTTCCCCATTCGTGAACAAGGCGCTCTCGATGACGCCGGTCTTGGCGCCTGCCTCACGCCACAGCTTATCAGCTTGAGCTGCAGGGAACTTGCCACTCTCCTCGATGCGGACCCTCTCTCCTTTCTTGACCTCAATACCCTCGACATTGACATCGACCTTTGGGACAACATATGCCCGGTGGCGGTTCGTGGTCTGGTCAAACTCGCCCACCTGGTCCCACTGCGACACAGTGAATGCCTCGTGCCCCAGGAGTTTGTTGGCATGCTCGAGACCGTTCAGGGTGAATGCATATGTGACGCCCCGGCTGTCATTGTAGGCTCGCCACACCTTTTCGGCGTCCTGGCAGCCATCGATACCGATCAGCATCAAGTCGTTGGGCTTCAGCTCTGCCGCGAACTGCGAGATAAAGTCCACAGCCTCCGGATGGGTGAAGTTGCCCAGACTCGAACCCATTGAAAGAATCGCCTTAGGCCTGGCCGCATTCTCGGGACGCTTCAGCCATTCTAGACCATCGTCATACGTCCCCAGCAAGCCGGCGCACTTCACATGGTTGAAAGTTCCCTCCGGAACAGCGGCCAGAGTCCGGATAAGCTCCGACTGCATCAAGTCGAGGGCATAGTATTCGACTTTCTTACCCGCACGCTCCAGCGCATCGAGCAGGATCTTGACCTTCCTCAGATTGCTGCAGTGACCGTCAGCACTACATCCCCCACCCCCCCTTGAGGACCGGCGCCTTGAGTATACCCGCTCCCCAACTCCACGACCATGGACCCGTCCGGCACGCGCTCGCAAATCGCCTCCGCATGACGCTCCAGCACCTCTATCTCCTCGCCCGTGAGGTAGTACTCGTCCAGGTAGGTGATTTTTTCGAACAGCTTCAGCCCCTTCTCGTCGTACAGCAGCAGCGTCGGCAGCGTCTTCTCTCCGCCTTCCTCAGGCCGCAGACCCCTCAAAATCTCCCCTTTAAGCTCGATACCCGCCGTGTCAGAGCGGATGTCGATGATGTTGGGCGTGGCGGCGTCGTGGTGGCCATTAGCCCCGTTCCCGAGCGAGCCCATGGCGGCTAGTGTGATGGCGTGCGAGGCAGAAGGGGCGTTTCGGATGCGGAAACAGTGAAGCACGCGAACAAAGCCCCGAATCGCGTGCTCTTGTACTCGCACAACAAAAAATCGCAGTTCGGCACGAGCCTACGTAGAAAAGGGAACAAAGGCAAACCGGTCCCAAATACCGTACTTTCTGCCTTTTTCCAGCTACTCCAGCCCCTCGGAGCCCCTCCGTCCTACCTCTACCTCCGGAAATCCCCAAGACGGCAATCCTCCTCCCCGCGCACTTGCATGAACGGCGACGGCGGCATGAGCAACCCCCATTTACTTCTCCGCCTCCGACCACGCACCCAATCAGCGCCCGCGGCAACGCGAAGCCACATCCCCAGCTCCTCTCCCCTCTGCGGTCATCCTACATCCGACCGAACGAAATTCGCGGGCGAGACGCATCTCCTTGCCTCTGCCTCGTACGCGATGATGGTTTGAAGATGCAAAATGCGCCCCGCGGTGGAGTCTGTGACGTACGGCGCCCCTCAGGCTGGCGTCATGGACTTGGGGGCTGGGATCGCGGTGCGCGAGCGGCGTGCGCGCGAGTGCCGGGGTGATTGGTAAGGTGCGGGAATATAGTAGGGCGGGGTTTGCAGGATGCGCGGCATTCGTGGGCGTGTTCCTGACGGATGTACTCTCCGCTGGGAGGTTGCGATGGGCGAGGTGCGGTGTTCCCGGAGGGGCACAGGGGTTGACAGGGATGTCGATCTCTCGGAAGAAGTTCTGGACGTTCTGGAAGGTGCGGGGGGTGGGAAGACGGAGCTCAGGATTACATGCGCAACCATTTTGTCAGCGAGTCCTGTTGTAGAAGCACTTTTTCCCGTCAAACTACAATTAGTTACATAGACGTCGCTTGAACAGTCCTACGGCAGAATATTGATTAAAATCCGATCAATTTTGACATCAAACGTCCATCAACGAGGCTACCCCTGTAGATCAAGGAGAGCGCACCTTGACTGCTGTTACCATAAGAGATGAAGGACAAAACAAGCAATGTGTATAACCGCGGACATGGCAAGTGTAGTCCCTCGAATTCTACACCCCTTGAACCGATCTCTCTTCCCTATCCCTCATCCCCTCTCATTTCTTCTTCATCCTTCTTTTATAAATGCTCCCCCTCTTCTCCCCCATCTCCCCCATCTCCCTTAATCCTCGATGAAACGCAATCGTCGTCCGCCTCCAGCCCATCTCACCCTGCGTCCCCCTTTCCCCTTCACCCTCCCGATCATCCTCCAACCC